>KV748707.1:0-31870 GCA_001692915.1 Glonium stellatum | reverse complement strand
CGTCTGCGGCTGCGGCTGCGGCCGTCCCCAGATCCACATCTGCATCTGCATTCCACGTCCGCTTGGAGGGAGCAGAGTGGGAGTGAGGAGCAGTAGATGGCGAGAGGGAGCGGGGGAGTGGGGAGGCGGGGAATGAAGGGTGAAGGGAGAAAGGGACCCAAGGGGAGCAAACTTACAAGACGAATGCCCGCTCGGGAAGCTCCGGAACCCGTCGTCCAAGAGGCTCTTGTCCGTCTGCTGGCAGATCGTCGCGCCGACCAGCTCCCACAGCGGCGAGAGGCCCATGCCGTCGCCGCCGATCCGGTGCGTCGCTACAGCGTCCGCGTTCGGATTGCACCGGCTCAGCAGGTCTGGGCGTGGCTTGCCGAATAGCTGCTTCATGCACTGCGTGAAAAAGAAGGCGGTTGCGAGGGACAGCGCGAGGCCCATCCAGCCGGCTAGTGGAGAGGAATGTCAGTATAGTGGTTCTAGGTACTACTGGGCCGTCTCGTTCTCGCGCCATATTCTTAATTTTCGGTTTTGGAGTGAGGGCGAGGAACGAGATGCGAGTCATTACGAGTAGGAGAAAAAAGAGGAAAGACATACTGTTCCACTCCCAGAGCTTCCTCCGCCAGATCATCGCCTTCGACATGCGCTTGCTAGCCGTCGGGCCTGGGACGAAGATCAGGCAGACGAGGAAGATGATGGCGGCGGGAATGGCGAGCGAGACGACGATGAGGAGCCATGTTGGGATCTTCTCCTTCTCGACGAACGGGAATGATATAGATAGGTCTAGGAGCGAGAAGGGTCGGTAATAAGGCGTTATGTTGTTCACGCCGCCGCCGAATGCCGCAATGGCGCTGGAGGGTTGTTAGATTATATTTAGAAATCATATCTAGATGGTCTAGATAATAAGATTTTATTCAAATGATGCTTAGATGCCGGTTGGTCGGGCATCGGTTATTCCGGAGTGGCAGCTTGGGTACACAGATGGTTCTTGGGTGATGGCAAGGCAGGGCTGGAGTCAGTGCAGCAAAACTCACATAATAACGATCCAGTCGAAAATGTACGAGGCAACTAGCCGTTTAGAAGGCATCCTTGTATTCATCGGCTTCATCGCCGGATATAGGAAGAGAAGATTTCAGTAAACAATTACTAGATAGAACAAACAAAGGGGAAGTTGAAAAAAGAGAAAAGGAAAGTAAGAAAAGTGGATTGCGGGTTCACCGGAGAGTATGACAAGAAGTATAAGAGCACAAGGCTCGATCTAAAAAGCTTGGTGCCGCGCAATGAAGTGAGAGCGGCCACACAGCCTACACGTCCTCCCCCTTCTTCTAACGTCAGGAGAAAAGGCAAAATCTAAAAAGGGCGATGGTTGTTAGGGCAAGCGCGCGCCGGACAGAGTGCAGACCAGGCGTAGCCCATCATCTAGCCGATAGCACCATACCGTCAGCGCAAATAGCTCGTCGTTGATTGCACGCTTGTGCAAGGCACGCGACAGGCTACCAGTCCAGTGACGTTGACCTTGAGGCGCTGGCCAGCCGCTGATTCGCTTGTCGGGCGGAGTGGAGACTCTTGGCAATTCTTAGTCAGTCTTGGCAAGTATCACCGGTCCGCGTAATGACAATCACGTTCGCTATCACTGGCTGCGGCCGTTGAGTGAGACGGGGGAGACACGTCAGCCAGCTGATGTGCGCCCGGGATTCTCATCGGCTTCGTCCAACCGAGTTTCAGATCGGCAACCGCAATTTGGCTTTGCGTGTTTCGCATCTCGGCTAAACAATCCACCACTGCCGTGCATACCGCATGCCGCATCCCGATGTCAATCCGCGAAAAAACTGCCCACCACCACAACGCCTCCACCATTAGCCTTAAACTGCCCGATCCGGCCACCGTGCCACCTTCACTCGCACTGCCACACCGCGAACACCGTCGTCCTCAGCCCGCCACACCATCCATTGCGTAAGCCAAGAATAGAAAAAGACCAGAGAAAAAGACCGCTGAAAAGGCTGCAAAAAAGGCTGCTGAAAAACACTGCTCCACCTCCCACAATGGCCTCCTCACCACCAGCCCCAACCATCGACGCCCTGCTCAACGCCGTCCCCGACCACCCAGCCACCGTGCTCGCCCACCTCTCGCGCCACCCGCACCTCGCCAGCGCCCAGGACAGCCACGGCTACTCGCTCCTCCACGCCGCGGCCTCGTACTCGCACGCCGCGCTGCTGCGCGCCCTCGTGCGCACCTACGCCGTCGCGCCCGACCTGGTCGACGAGGACGGCGAGACGGCGCTGTTTGTCTGCGAGACGGTCGAGGTCGCCCGCTGTCTGGTTGAGGAGCTGGGCGCGAGTGTCGGGTGGCGGAATAGGGAGGGGAAGACGGCGGAGGAGCGCGTTGAGGAGGAGGCCGAGTTTGTGCCTGTTGCGGCGTATTTGCGCCAGGTGATGGCGCGGGGAGCTGAGGGTGCGGACGCTGGTGCTGCTGCTGGGGCTGGGGCTGGTGCTGGGGCTGAGGACGCTGCGGCCGACGAGGTCCATCATCCGCCGCCGCTGCCGAATGGGATTAAGATTAATATGGGCACGATTGGGGAGGAAGAGGTTGGGGAGGCCGCGCCGGACCCGGAGTTCAGGAGGCGCATTGAGGAGTTGGCTGCCCGCGAGGACTTTCAAGGCGAGGAGGGGCAGAGGCAGTTGAGGGAATTGGTTACGGAAGCTGTGACAGGCTTGGCGGCCGACCAGCAGGGAAGGGAGGTGAGGAGAAGGGTTGAGTAAGATTATGTGTGTTCGCGGGAGGGGGATAATGAGTGCGAATGATTGACGATCCTGATCGATAGTAGACAATGGAAGGCTGGAGGTATCGGCTTAAGGCTACTAGTCACGTGCACTACTTCCCTAAAGCTACCCCGCCAAGCCGGCCCCGACGGGCAGATGCGCTCAGGTCGTCAGTGAACTCGCAGCATATTGATGTGTCTACCATCTCTATCAGCGGGTTGGAAAAGTCGAATTCTCGCCCTGACCACCGACTTTCGGTTTAGGAATCGCTGCAACCGAAAGGCTAGTCAATACACGAAGCTTAGTTCAAAGTGTACAACATCACTCACTCCGTCCATCGGCCTGTGTCTCTTGTGTTCAATCTCAGTTACATCAACCAGATCGCTTTGTGGGATCCGGCGCAATCCCACCGAGAGCAGCTAATGCGAGGGACACAGTCACCTCACCGCACCCACGCAGTATGTCTGCTTAGTGTTCCGTTAGAAATACGTCGAGAGATCTATCGCTACCTCCTTATCCAACAGAACCCTATCGCCGTAGACCTCGTCTACATGTTCAAACAGTTTTTCGACAGGCACGGCACATCGCCGGGCAGGGATAGCAGAATAAACATTCTTCTCGCGTCGCGGCAGGTCTGCGAGGAAGCCCTAGATGTACTCTACGGCGAAAATGTCTTCCAGATTCATCTCTACGATTGGGATCTAAACGCCATCAGTCAGTTTGCCTGTGACAATAGGCAACGAATCAGGCGCCTCCGGCTTCTCGGACACGACCTTGATCTTTTCTACTGGAAACCAGCCACCATAGAGTCTCCAATCTGGCCCCCGATTCTCGCAAACTTGACCAGACTGCACATCGTGATGCAGGAGCCTGTGAGGCTTATTTGGCTCCCTGGCCTATTCGAAGAGCCTTATAGTTTCGAGCAAGAAGCTGGCGAATGGCTCGCCTGGCTGAAGCCCATCCTGGAGTACGTGAACCAGCACCTCTCGAGTAGGGCTGTCGTGGAGGTAGACCATGGCAACAAGGAAGAGACAAGTAAGCTTATCAAGGAGTGCTTCCAAAGCGCTTTCAGAAGACACAAGCTCAGGTTTGTGGCAGGGCCGGCATGAAAGGGGATTCCTTATTGAAGGCACGATTCCAGGTGCCGATTTCAATTCTTTTGTTGACGACTATTTAATGGGTGATGTGTATCAAGATAAGACAAAAGGTATTAACTGGCTTTTTGATAGGGTTGCCTGCGCCACGGTGTTGTGTCCGTCCTCAACATTGAGAGTCGTGGTGGAATTAGTGAGCTTGCTCCTCAAGAAGCATGCTGCTCTTACGCTTAACTTCGTTTATGGTGCTACCGAGTGTATCTAGATGGCTTAGTCTTTGCTGTCTTGGCGTTGTGGTCGAGTAATTGTACTAGTCCGCAACCCCTCAAGACAATATAGGCAGAACTACGTTCCTATATGTTGCACGTTAAGCCTCTAAAAATACGAATAGTAGCTAGCAATTTCCCTTGTTTTCCTAGGTTATGAGTGTGTTGTCACGCTGCTCCAGGTCTCCACCCGTTCGGCCGCTAAAGAGATGGGCCATGGTCTCCCAAATCGGCAGGTGTCACCCAGCACCGATGCCAGCGCCTGATTCAAGTCAAGAATGATAATCAAAAATTCAAGTGCAGCAGGCTTCTAAGTATATCCTCACAGCGCCCTGGCAAGAGGATTTTCATTAATCATATTCGAGGTCTATAGCCATTATCTAACTAAGGGTTGGATTCAGTCACCTAGCACCAGATTAAGTGTATAAAAGTGCCGAAAGCGCCTTACACCCTACTGCATCGCTTTTTCCTCCATCCAAGGAATCATTATCCTACCTAGCAACCTCACAACCCGGACGCAAGGCCGCCCATGATTGCTGTACCGCCCTTTTTAGGTCTTACCTCCATGGTTGGATGGAGCTTGACCCTTTGGGCGGTATGAGTCTACATCCCTTCCAGGAGGATAGAGGTCCCCGGTTATGAGCCCCCGCGGGACAGCTTCAGCAAGTCGTCTCTTGGCCCGGAGCTCAGTCAGAACGTCCTCTGCGGACCGTTTCCGGGTCGTACTGAGATCCTTCAATCTTGTGGCTGGGCAAACTCGCAGACGAGTCTCGTGAATATCGTCAAAGCAAGCCTGGAACCATTTTCCAATCTTGGTCAAGAAGCTCGCACCGTTTCCATCAGGTGGCTTCTCCACGTTCGGGTTGCTCCAGCCTCCCTTTTGTCGTGGTAGACTGGATTTAATGGTCCCCATAATGCTATTTATTGATGATTGTTCGCGGCCTTCATTTTTACTAGCATTAACGAGTTTGTCGCGCCAGTAGGTGATACTACTAGCGTATTCCTAATATACCAAGGTTAGTGGGAGAGTGTTAAGAGTTGATGAGAAAGCATACCCCGCTAGTCGCTTTCCCAGCTTCGACGCCACGGATGGGACTATCAGGCATGCTTTGAGCCAGCGCTAGTATGTGCCATATGACAGCCATCTGATGCTTAAGCGTCTCAACCTGCGTGGCCAGGTACACACGATTAAGCGTCGTAGTGAGAGTTTGATTGCTCGATTCTACAAAGAGATTTTCTTCGAGATCCTTCAGCTTCTTTTCGAAGTTGAAGGTAAACTCTTGCTTGCCCTTGGCGAAACCACTTTCCAAGCTTTGCAGGCGCATATTAAGATCTGCAATCGAGCGATCAACCTCGAATCGAGGGCCGATGGGTGGGCGATGAGAAATTTCGGGAGCGAGCCCAAGGCCGCCCTTCCCTATTTCCCTAATCTTCTTGCGAATCGGCAGCTCGGTGGCATAAGAGCGTCCAGCTTGCTCTACGGGCTTTGCCCTTACTGGCTCGAGTTCACGTCTTTTCTGCTCTTTCCTTTTCTCGTCATCTTTGTTTGCGAGCTGGTCGCGAAGCGTGGTGATGATTTCCCTCATTTGGGCTTGATTGTTTTGCAGGTGACGGACAGCAGCTGAAAGAACGCGGACAGTCGCGTCTGGATGCTTTGAGATTGCCTCCTCTCCATCTAGCTGCATCTGCGCTTCGAAAGCGGCAGTTCCATCTCGCAGTGCTTTCAGCTCGCTCGTAATTTCCGCCTGTTTCTCTTTGATCTCCACCAGTTCTTTCCCTTGGTCGTCCAGAGTGTCAGTCATTCCATTCTGGACGTCTCGAATTCGACGGATCGCGTCAACGACGGGAGCAAGGGTATCTGAAGGGTCAATGTTCCTATTGCTGTGCAAGATCCAGTTGTGAGCGCCGCGGGAGAACCCATTAGTGACATTAAAGCTCGCTTGAAGCGGCTCGACCACCGGCCTCATTTCCTCTAGCAGCTTGTCAACTGCTTCATGTGTATCAGGAGATGCCTACGCATAATTAATATCTAAGTAGGTAGCTCCAATGAGAGATGGCGACTTACCATTGCATTCATCGAACGACGGTGTTGGAATATGGATGGTGGATGGCGGAAGAGGAAAGGGCTACGTAAAGTTACGGAAGGAATAAGGCGAGGGAATTGTTGATAAAACGCGACTTCGCCACAAACCGGGGCCAACTTCACTACCTGCTGCTGATATCCATCATATTCTTTTTGATTAGCTGAAAGCTTAAAAAATACTTTACACGGTGCACCTACCCCAACACCTGAAGGCCGTACGTTGTAAAATGCATGAAATTCTCCTACGCTCTGGTTATTCCTCCCTCTTCTGCTGGTTATTCTCCCCTCTCCCGTTGGTTATTCCTCTCTCTTCTGGCGATTCTAAGTGTTTAAAGCTATCTAAGAAGGTGGCACGGTGAAAACACTCAAAGCCTCTTTCCTCCAAATTCAGGAGTGTTTAGTATTTATGTCTGAAATCTCCTTGCCTGCTCTGCTTTTTCTTTTCTTTAACCACAGCACCATGGCCGCCGCAGATTGGGTTACAATGATTGCTACCGCTGTTTTAGCCGCCACGGCTGTGATAACTATCAACGGTACGTACAACTTCCTCCCCTGGCTCTGTGCATGGCTCCCCCCTCCCGAAGATCCTCTCGATGAGGAAAAGGTAAAGCTCCGGGAGAGGGTTGCGCTCCTGGAGGACGAGCTGCGCACTTTGTCTGAGGACGCTTTGTTCTTGGAGAGAAGGCTGGAAGTGCTGGAGGATGCACTGGTTCAATTGGACGTGCTCACTGAATTAATGACACGCTGATGGTACAGGGCACACAGCCTTTCCGGGTCGGGCTAATAAATAGACCCGGGGGTGGGTGGTAGTGGACCTAGCAAAGCTCGCACCTCATCGTGGTTGCTAGGTTTAGTAACCTTCAATTCTTGAGGGTGAAGCCAACGCGAGCATACGACAGCACGCCTTACCAAAACGACCACTTCTAAGTCAACTACGCTAACCCCCCTCGTTGGTTGGTGTGATCGATTTTGGATTTCCAGTTATCTGGGATTGATTCTCTGCGCTATGTATGCGCTCTCTTCCTTTTTTCTTCATCCTTTTTGCCCTCTTTGGCCTTTTTACTTCCCCTTTCTTCCTCACCCTCCCTTCTGTAGGCATCATTGTTTCCTGCTGCAATACTCCCTCTCCCCTTTAATCTTCATCCACTCTCTTGCTTCAGCCCCTTCTCACCTCCTCTACTAATCTCCAGCCTTCATCTTAACTAGTTGCTTGCGTCCTTCGCCACATCCCTACCAGCTCGTGGCTATCATTCATAAACTTACCAATGTTATTGCTTAGGACGAGGGACACCACCATAATTTGACTGAGATGTGCTGAATGTTACAAAAGATCCAGCGTACACGCAGACCAATGCGGTTGAAGCTAGCCCAACCAGTGGAGTATCTATAAGACCTAATGGAACCTTAGGTCCTCTACGGCAAGAGACCGCAGGTAGTCCGATGGTTCGTAACTATCCTATATTATGTCTCATCCGCGAAGTCTCTAATCTCCAAACAGATCTCGCAGAAGCATTCTGACAATACTAAAGATGCTACCAACAGTGCCTCAAGCGGATTCTCGGAGTTCCTGAAAGTAGTGCATGAGCTATGGAACGGTGTCAGGGATTCGGCGCACAAAATATTTGACGTGCACCCTTACGTCATGAATTTGGAAACACCGAACTAGAGAAGTACGCGCCCAGCTGTTGAATTCGGATTTAGAAGAGTGAAGCAGAGGCGTGGTGGAGGTAAAGGTGGTGGAGGATTTCCAATAGTGATATGCGGTGTTGCGGGGTGATCCGCGCGTCGAATTTTTTCTAAAGTGGTGTTATTCCTAGAGCAATCACCAAATTTCTTAGCAAAACCCATAGAAAAGACTGTGCCTCACTTAGTGCGTGGGGCGTCGAGTAAAAAACCCCTACTCATTTTACGACATTTTTCGACATTTGTCTTTTTTGAAGATAAAAAATACAACCCTCCAAAATCGAGGGAAATATTTCGTATTATAATGCACCAATCAAATCGTTTCATTATAGTATAAAACAATCGAAATGAGGTGATATTTATACTATAATGAGTAGATGTTGGTACCGCAGGGCTATAGGAATAGAAGAGGTCCTATTAGCCGCCGGTCACGATTCACGGGGAGTGCAAAACGCTCCTGTGACAGGACTTTTGATCGGTAAGATCATCTTCGAAGGAAGCGTGGAGAATGCAGATATGCATACACTCGATCTGAGAGTAATTCTTCAACTTCGCTACCGAGCTAAGGGAAAATTGGTATATTGGGGCATAAGGCAGAAGTCATTCTACGCTTGACCGTGTGAACTCAACGGCATGTAGGATCTCTGGCTCTCGAAACGACTATATGGCGATTATATCATTCAGCATTCTTTATCTTCTGGTTTCCTAAACAATCCTTTGGTTGTATTAAACTTCTACTTAAGAAAGGAGGGTCAGTGGGGTTGATCCCCTCGCCTTCTCTGCTGCCAGTTACACGCCGCAATCTGTTAGCTCTTCAAAGGTAATAGGTTAGCCAAGCAAGTGATTAATTCAGGAGTGCTTTGAGCTTCGATGGATCTCACACCACTCTCTCATCAACCCAAATTATCCCCGCATTACTTCAACACCCAAGGTCAACCTTGCCTAAGCATGATCTTTCTTTGTTAACAATAAAGGGCTCACGTTCTAAGAATTCTGCCTCAATTCATAGACTAGCATAGCAAAGTTCCGGAACCTCTAAGACTCGTGTATACTTCCGCTACCGTAGTTCTAGGTTTTCAGTTACCACGTTTCGAGGCTTGTTAAGGTTATCTGGCATTAATTCCCACACTACTTAAGTCATAAATCTCCTAGCGCTCCACGGATATCCAATATCACCTCCTTTCACGCTTCCATCGTTTCATCATACACTTCTGCAATATGCGCCCCCGAAGGCTACTAGCATATCTCGTCACTCGAATCGGAGGCAAAAATCATGACAAGAATGCTTCAAGCTTCCTTCAACTACCCGTCGACGTCCTTCTCCTCATATTTAACGAGCTTCCTTTATACAGCAAGGTCTTCCTCTCTCAGACTTGCAGCACCATGCGGTCCCTATTACACTCAAGCTGTACTTTAGCCAGAGAAAGGCTTTCTTCAAGTGGATGTCTCGAGTTCCTTGCTGGAGTTGCCGATGCCCTACCGGATTATCTATTATGCTCAAAATGCTGGAAATTACACAAAGTGTGCACATACGATCTGCCATACAAACCTTACACTCTTGCTTATCGTTGTACAACATATTCCAGTTTCATTTGTCACGATTTCGGGCTCGATTATTTTGTAGCACACCACCATGCACAGCTCGCACTAAAGTACTCCCGTCTCCAAAATACCTACCAAGAGTACTTAGCAAGTCTGATGGCACCCTATTCTGTCACTTTCCCCGATAGTAAGCCGCTGATGACCAAATTCTCTGCTCGCCCAAAGATCGTCGACGAGAAATTCATACTATTCTCAAGTTGGGAATTTAAGGACAGCTTCAAATCAGTTTCAATGGAAAATATGCCAGCCTTGCAGTTCTGTCCACATCTAGGCTTTTTACAACGTTCCAATCCGAATCTACCACTAAACCCTCTGACCTGCTCTATGCGTTCAGCATTCGAAACCAAAGGACTACAATCACAAGGCTCATGCGCTCGTTGTCCTACAGACTACTCCGTCGAGGTTCACTAAGGCCACATAATCTTTCAGATTTGGCAAGATTTGGGATCTAATTGCTCTCCGCTTGACCTATGCTGGCGCATTTATAAGTGGGACATCGAAAACGATGAGTTTCAGGGGCCAACCGTCTACCACCCTCCCGGAAGCGTTCAAGCTATGTACATCAAGAAGGATGCCTTTGACATTGGACCTAAAAGGGATTCACATTGAGTGCATTCGTAAGGTGAAGGAATAAGAAGCGTGGCTGGTTAATTGAGCAGTCATTTACTAAATATCAACACGGCCTGCCCGGCCACATTACCCAGCGTTTGACTCACTCCAGGTGTATCTCCTTTCAACGGACTCGTTTTCATAAGTGTCGTCGAGGTTTACCGGACAGGCTTATACCTGGAGTGGGCAACAGACCGTCGTAACCAGTCTCAATCCGCCGTGTAGGATGATTGATTATGTGACCGAATTGGACTAGATCAAGGAAGGCGCAGTCCGACGTATTCGGATTGAAAGTTAGTATCACGAACTGGCAGGTCAAAGGCAGGATATGGGCGGAGCTGCGGCCATAGTAGTGATACTAGATCCGGAAGATGTTAAGAGTTATAAATCCCAACTCTTTTTAACTTTTTATAGTTACTTTAAATAAAATATTCTACTAAACATATTTTCTGCTACGCACTAAACTCTACAAAGTACATACTAAGTTCTGTAAAGCACGTACTAAACCTAATAAAGCTCTGATTAATCGGATTAATCAGACCTAGTTATTCAGCTGCCATGTATTGCGGCTAAAGGATTGGTCTGGATTGGATTGATGTAGGGAGGATTGCAACCGAATCAATTTAATACCGATTTTTGCCCACTCGAGTCACACTAGTCATACGTAGCACTCTCCATAGCTTATCATTCATTCAGAAACAAGAAGGTATAAAAGCAAACTACAAATCGATGTAATATCATCAGCTCATCCCCTATATGGCTTTCATTACCTAAACAAGTCTTTTGAGCGAGCATATAGCCATATTTACAAATGAAATAAAAGCTTATATCATAAACCATTCTAAAACCATTTAGAAATAGATAATAAGGGTATAGAAAACAATTATAGTAATGGTGTTAGGCATGGCAGTGTGCTTATGTTATTACCTCGGGGTGAAGTTTCTTTTACACCGACGTGAGACCCTTCTTCAATTGGGATTAAATTACAAGCTACCCATAATCGATATTTAAATGAAGAATTCTTAAATGGATATATCTAACTCGGCAAATGATGAAGCTAGAAAAGTGTATAGCTTCTTTGGGATAAAAAGTATATGTAGAGTTGAAATTATTCCCACTCTACATAATATTTTCTTAAACTTAAAAACTACCATTTGGTACACTAAAACTGAAAGGGATAAAGCTGGGGAAGTTAGAGTTTAAACTAAATATAGACTACGTGAAGGGCAACAGAGGGCTATAAATGAACCTTATGCGGGAGACCAATTCCTGAAAACATAACTGAGAGTCCCTCTACACTTAAAGAGGCGTACTTAGACAGGTTTTACAATCAGCCATGCACACTTAGTCATATGTACCCTACAGTACAGAGGACATGATTAAAATTTTAAACCTAGCAAAGATCTTGGCAACTTAACTTAAGATATACTTCAATAATCAGAAGTTTCCTGTAAACCGTTGAATTTCGGCCACGAGCGTGTTAATGCCGAAGAACTACCTGTATGAACATATTTCGGACGCCATATCAGTACATAGCATTTATCGCTTAAAATCATAGCTCAGCCCCATGTTCAGTTATGTGGATGGGGGCATTCTTTAAATCTTGCTGTGGAAGGCATCGGGTAAATGTTAAGATAAACGTCGCTTTTCGCAATAAGGGTCCCACTCTCATTTTTAAAAATCTAGCTGATTCGATCTGGAATACTCGGTAGCTAATTATTGTTTTGCGGCAAATGGCTTGATAAGTAAGTTAGTAATTATTAGGTTATTGTGATACTCGTTTATAGGGTTTGTTGGGCCATCTCACATTATACTCAGGGCTATAAATTACCACAATCCTATCTTCTCATATGATCTCCCCTCTAACCTACGTACTTTATTCATCATTAACACGCCTCTCATCCTGTAGGAAATTCAACCTTACAACATGGTGTGTGGCGCTTCAACTCCAATACCTCGTATGTTAACCGGCCGACAGTCAGAACCCGAGATTGAACACATTGAAGACATTGCGAACCATCCTGGCGCATCCAACGAGGCATGGGAATCCCTTCCAGAGAGGTCCGGAGACTCTCATAGGGCAGAGATGACCTGGGATGTTAATAGCCTGAACAATGGGACTGGCGAGCTTTTGTCGTTCGTAAATGTAGGTTCAGACATACACATCGGTGCACCTGCAACTCGCTCCGATATCGAAAAAGTAAGCCTCACTCTGAATCATTGTGAAGTTATAATATCCTGCTAAGGGAATTCTAGGCATTGGACGATGCAGACCGTGCAGTGAGCTCCTGCGACGCGATTGATAGCGAATATGGCTTCGTGGTGGATGCTACCACTGCCGACCAAATGAAAGAAGTTGCTGGTTACCATGAAGGCGTCATCAGAATCTTAACGAGGGACTTGACTACCCTTCAATGGGTAGTTAAGACTCATATTGAGGAACTGAAGGCACTCCCATCTGAACTCGCTGAGCTCCGAAAGCTCGGTAAACGAGTAGAGGAGCTAGAAGAGCTTGAAAAGAAATCCCCAAAAGTCACCATGGCAGAAGTCCTCGATATCACGAGCCAAATCCGTACAAACTGTGAAGAGAGAGCTCGCGCTGCCCTCAGTTCGCAAGATTCAGGTACGGATTTCAACGGGACCAAAGCACTGCAGGATTTGTGTGGGAAGGTCAATGAGACCCAGGAAGCTTTGGATGAGTTACGTAAGGCCAGTTCTGCAAAGGTCGAGGCTATTGCTGATCGGCTTTCGGATCGCATAAATGACAATCTTGAAACAATGGGAAAACTCTTCGAAGATGCGCAGGCCGGGACAGGAGAGGTTAGAAAATTCGCCGACGAGAGAATAAATGACCTCGATGAATTATTGCATGCCCAATACGACGCATTATTAATCAAGACAAAGAGCGTAGATAAAGAGCTTGCCATCCACAGAAATAGATTCTCTACAGTCGAAGAAGACATACAAGCGGTTAAAAAGAGTAATTACAACATTCAAATTGGGCAGTCGAGCTTCGAAAACAAGATCAGCAAGAAACATCAAGGTCTTTCCATTTATGTCGACCAGCGGGAGGAAATCCTTCGGACCGATTTCGAAGATGGTTTGGACACATTGTTAAACACGGTATCGGTCTCCGCCAAAAAGAAATCCGTAGAGCAAACTATGGTGGTCCGTAGCCTATTCCGACATCTTGATCAGCTCGAGAAGCGCATACAGACACAGGACGCCAGTATGGCTGAATTGAAAGCCTCGAATACAGTGCTCCGCACACAATTGCAAGACTTGATGAACAAATCGCGTGCGGGAGCTACCGCCATGGAGCATAAAATTACCTTTAATAATTTGCACAAATCGTTCGACAACTTGCGAGTATCCGACGCGCTTCATAGAACCGAAGAAAAGATGAAATAAAAGGAAGAGGGATTTGTTGGACAAAACGCGAAGATATATGTGCCCGGTTCATTCACGGAGGACTAACAGTCTCACGGATTTGAGTAGTACTAGCTTGAAGGACTGTTAGAGCATCTCTAAAAGCCCAGTCCTGTCTTTTCGGTTGCTTCCTTCTATTGCATGATATTTACCGGTAGCCAATAATTTCATAGGTATTGCTTCCCTTCATTTATGCGTCCATAAAACCCTAGGGGATCTTCGTTCTCCTTTATGTAATTAATTTAAAGTTTAAGAGTGCTGCCGTTACTCCAGACTTGAGGTTTGAGATGCAAAGCCTGGAATATTCAAATAATAAGACAGCTTAGCGCTTTTGAAACATCCTACAAAGTAAATTCGCGCCCACTCCTACTAAGTTGAGAAACACGGTCCACAAGTAAGAAGCAGAGCTTCGGGAACGGCACGAAGTGGTAGAAGGTGTAGGTGATTAAGCACCTGTTCAACAAGGCGAGCAACAGACTCTGCTCATTCGTACCTACGTCGCTGAGGACCCCTATACCTTCTTTAAGAAAGCAAAGCTCTGAAATGCGGATCCTCACCTTAACTTCTGCAGCAACAGCCGAGCTCCCGCATTCCCTTTCTTCTCCTTTGGCTCCTCTTCCCTCTTCCCCTCTTTCCTCTTTTTCCCCTTCTTTGCGCCCTGGTCATCACCGTCCTGCCTATCCCCGGCTGCCTTCTCCAACGCCTTCTTCTGCCCCTTTAGCGCACCCAAGACCTCCTTCTCCCCGTTCCACCCATCCGCCTCCACTAACGCCACCACTACGAATGCACCAGGTCCAGTTGCCCACTCCACAACACGATCCTTGACCCTCTCCCACAACAGCTCCGCAAATCCAAGCCGCGGCTCGACCGGCACGACTTTCTTCGTCTTAGCGTCGAATCGCCCGCCCTGGACTAAGCTCTTCAACATGCGGCATCCAGCGGCCGAATTCGCAATATGTGCTTCATTATCCGGGCGCGGGTCGCCGGTTCCAAGGTCCGCGACAGCGGCCAACGCAGCAGCCTTGTCGCCCTCAGCGCCGAAGAGAACTTCTGTCAGGAACTGGCACCCGAAGGATGAGGTGGCGAAGTCGGGGGCGCGGGCGGCGATGGCGGCGAGGAGCGGCGTAGACACGGTGCGGGTGAGCTCCTGTGGGCGCAGTGCGGGGTCTTTTTTAGAAGTCGATGCGCGGATGCCATGCATCTCGTTCAAAAGTGTGAGACTCGTGGCGTTTGGATCTGGGAATAGCCACTTGGCGGAGCCGGCGAAGGGGTAGAGCAGGACAGTGCGGGCATCAAGGTGGGTGGCTAAGGCGAGGATTTTGTCGTGCAAAGCGTCTGCGGGTGCGTCCTGAGGGATAAGTTCACCAAACACGGATTTAGACGAGAGTTTAGTGTCATCGATGACGGAGAGCGCAGTTAGTAGGACGTGGTGGGCGTGCACATCGTAGGCAAGAAGTTCCATGGTATCTTTGTATGCGCGGAGGAGTAGTTTGCGGTCCTTGGCGTTGCCATGCGCGAATGCGAGGCAGGCGAGACGAGAGCCGGATTTGGTGAAAGCAAGGTTCTTTAGGAGATCGATATCAGGTTCTTCGCCCTCTTTGGCGTCCGGTTTTAGGTGCTCGAGGAATTCGGTTACTTCGCTGCTGCCGGGTTTACAGGCAAGGAAGTATTGCAACATCGCATCGTGAAGCATAGTAAAACCTGTTAGTTTCTTCTGGATAAGCTGGTTAATGAGGTTGTGTAGGTAGTTTAGAATGGGCTGGCGCTTTTCAGGTGACTCTTCAAGGATTTTGGATAGATCGGAGGTAATGGGCCCTTCTTTCTTCACTTTAAAGATGGCAAATTCTGGACCATACCACTCGCGGAGTAGAATGGCTTTTTGTTCAGGAGTCGCCATGCCTCTGTAGGTGTCGTCTAGGATCCAAGAGGCCTCAGGGTGGTTAATTAGGCGACGGACATGACCGTAGAATTCTGAAATAATCATCTCTTGGACCTCGGTGCCTCTGTCATGCGTATTTAGCATGCTAAATATCCGTGGAACCAATCGGTGTAACTTACCCTTGAACAAGCAGCTTGCCAATAAGAAACTTAGCATATCTGCTCTCTGCAAGCGCTCTAAACTCGCCCTTCAGCTCTCTAGCAATCATCTTCCGCTGCTCCATGTTCGCATATTTAAGAGCGCATTGGATGACTCGCACAGAGTCGTGCTTGAAGACGAAATCCTTTACTCTCCCTGTAATAATCTCGAAGAGCTCCTCCACTAGCTTATCTCTTTCATCCTTGGGAACGTGAGACTTGCGTCGTAACCGCTCCCATAGTTGCTTCGAACGTGCTATGATATCTGCATTAGGCTTTGCGGCTTTTCGTTCCTTCGAGAGCGCTTTTTGCTTGGCGTGTGCTTCCTTCGAGGACGAAGCTGGAAGAAGGTATTAGCCTACGCATACTATCAGAAAGTCACAGACATACCATTCAGCGCCTCAACCGTAGGTGGCTTTGTTCCATTGGCCTTGTCCTTCTTCTCTACCTTGGCTTTCTTGACTTCTCGACCTTCTTCTGCGTTCGCCTTAGACTCGCTTTCGTCAGAGTCACTGCTACCCTGCTCGGATTCCTCTTTTGCCGCAAAGCCATAGAATCCATTCTCGTCTTCACTCGTATCTGATTCCACCAGCTCCTTAGATTCAGATACCGGCGTACGCTTGGATCCCTTCTTGGCGGAGGCTGCGAGTTCTTTTTTTTTGGCAGGCTTCGACTCGTAGACTTTCGCTTTCTTAGCTTTAACACCATTGGCAGGTTTGACAGCTTCTGTAGCTTGTTTTCTTTTCAATCCGGCAGCCATTGTGGTTCTGCGATGCATGCGTTTCTTCGATGTTGGGTGTTTGTGGAGCTCAGCGAAATTCAAGCATCACGAAAAATTCCAGGCGGTGAGATTTCCTGCCGGCGCCAAGAAGGCGGAGACTCGCGGAACTAATCTGCTTTTCGCAGTCAAATCAAAAGCATCTATTGGTGAAGTCATTACGATTCCATTAGTTTATAACTACAGGTATAGCGATGAAACTCCAGAAGCATGCCCTAGACTATGCTGCCTAACGATGGTAATGCCCCGGGTAGCCGTACAGAAGATAATTATTCCAATTGATAGATCCATCCAACGCCCTTTACTGTCATAAGAAAGCTAGCCTGTTCCTTCCTCTTAACATTTTCCTACCATTAATATAGTCATGGTCTCATTATTCATCGGGCCTCCACTGGTAATTCTTTGTGGCTGCTGTTGGGCCGAGGCATGTTCCTCAATTCCGCGCCCTGTCCGCTTTGTCCTCGCTTCCTGCCTGTAAAATGGAAAGTGTGATGACTTGAAGACGGCCTGTTCTCGGCATTATTGTTCGCTGGTGTGTCGGAGTTGTCGCCGAACCTCGCGAAGAGCCCGCGCTTTTTTACTGGCTTGACTTCGTCATTCAAGCCGACCTCCTCAAAGCCTTCCTCAGCTGTCGCATCTGGTGTGTCGATGCGACGCTCATTCAGGGAAGATCGTGGCAGTCGTGCACGACGTGAATCGAGGCTTTGGCGAGGCCGACAGTCTACGTCTGGGATTGGAGAACGTGCAGAGATGTCCTAGTCCCATTATTTAGCCACATATACAGCGCATGAAGATGCTAAACATACGAATGACCTCCGATATGAGTCGAATGACTCGCGAGAGATGCTGAATGGCTCATTTTCACTCAACAAGCTTCGGTGGTTCGACGATGTGGTCGAGGCATTGGACCTACTATGCCAAAAACCCGGTTTTTCCGGAGGCGATGGCTACGAGGCTAAACATCAGCGTTTCCATTCATGCGTGTGTCTTCTGGTATAGGGGCAGGGAGGGCAATCGTACTGGAAGATAGACTCCGCTATCATTAATTTCTGTTGCGTGTAAGCGCCAATTCGCACGTTCCAGTCGTCCCAGACATGCGCAATACGGGGCGCATGCGTAAAACAATGGTGAAGAAAGAGGCTTTACCACTCAATTTGTACTCAGTAAACTCCTTAATGTCTACCGGTTTAGACCCTGCGACAGGTGTATTCTGAAATCCTCGATCCGCCCCGCCCCGAGAAGTCGGTCGGTTCTCGTCTTGGATCTCTACGCCACCAACAGTTTTCCGAAAGGGGTTGCGGATAGGCATTATGTTGCGCTGATAGGGCTGGAGAGGCTGTCAATGTTCTTTGTAACTTGGACTGGCAATGTCAGAGCGAAAGAAGAATCACGACAGGTAGGGTAGGGCGGTGCAAGCGTCGTCATGAAATCGACCCAGCGGCCCTTCCAGGTTCCGAGTTGCCGGATTTAGAAAGGAAAGATTAACGCTGAGCACGATCGGATGGCTGCGCCGGCGGTGGCGAGTAAGGCTCACTCGAATTTTAAACACGCGAGGATGTCTTTAAATGTATAGCGCCTGGAAAACTACCTCGTACGGACTCCGGGCGGACCTTAGTATCAAGGCTTCGGGCTGGACGATCACGGCAGAGGCGCAAGGCCCGTGGAGTAGATACGTCCGTGGCTTTCCCCTCATGCGCGTCCCTGCGTCTGGAGTACGGCAGTCGCTGCGGCCATGGGGAATGGACCCTTACTCGATATCTTATCTCGACATCCCTTCTGAGACTTTTGGAGTTGTATTCATGCAAAGTAGACTTTCAGATGATTACCATCTAAATTTCAAGTTACTCTGCTTGGGAACGAGATTGTCTCGTGATGCACGCGGAGCCGTCCTATCTGGCGCAGGTGACCATTCAGCTTGCGATAACGAAATTATCATTTCATGGCAACCAATTGACACGCCTACTCAGATGGTGCTACTGAAATCTATACACCCTCTTTAAGCATAACTGTGATAGGTCTTGCGACTGCAGAGCAGCACCAATGATGGATGGTGAAAATTGTTAGCAGAATCCGTGCGGCAAGATTCTCACCCCAAGTCATTTATCCAACGCCCCGAACGCCTTTAAGATGCTTAGCGCTCTCAGCAAAGCAGATCTTGGCACCTAAGGTAATCGACCATCTCCGAGAGGAAGGTTGCATCAATATCTATGGTGACTAGGGAACGTCTCCAAGAACTTCATATCACTCCATAGCACTTCATGCACTCTGGAATTTTGTTGTACATTATTTGCCTAATTTTATTATTACAGATGTTGTAATGATCATAAAATACTATGTCCTAGCCAGGTTTAGATGTCAATTTTGCCTAGTGATGAGAGAGTGAGAAACGTGAGGTGCATGGCATTCACTTAAGTTCAAAGACAAGTTGAGGCTTGTGCTTTAAGGTGGTATCTTAGCGCCCCAAAAAGTCTTATTTCTTTAAATATACTAGCGGGGGAAATGGGAGATCGGGGTGGCTCGTGCCGTTAGTCCCCACGAGGCTACTTTGTGAATTTAACGATAGAACCGGGCGAACAAGCGTATGAGGTCAATTCATTGCCAAGTTTAGCTCTATGTAGGCTGGTAATTAACAGCACGCAAATTTGCATTTAAGGTCTCTAGATTTCTAGTTCACGAATGCGCTGGCAGGCCACGGCCAGGTTTCCAGGTTCTATCACCAACATAGACCAATAAGAGCTGAGGGGCCAAGTAAGTAGTTGTACTAACTCTCAGCCAGCACGCGTTTGAGATTTTCGATCTCAGCGTGGCGAATAATTCCATGCAATGCAACGGAACATAGAGTATTGCCAATGTGCCTAAAGCAGTGTAACTATACTTTTTTGACGTGTAAGCGTCTAG
The DNA here is from genome assembly GCA_001692915.1 of Glonium stellatum. Classification (NCBI taxonomy): domain Eukaryota; kingdom Fungi; phylum Ascomycota; class Dothideomycetes; order Gloniales; family Gloniaceae; genus Glonium; species Glonium stellatum. Next base: position 12,605 of record KV748707.1, on the reverse strand, counting down.
ACTTCAGTCTATAAAGCTTCATGTCGAGGAAGGATAGGAACATGTGGGCTAAAAATGGAAGAACTCCGTTGTAAGAACGGTGTACCTCAGCTTCGTAGTTGATGATATTACCTCTCACCTCCTGACATTACGGAGAGGATCTTGGGTACGGAGCGGTGCTGCACACCAGCGGTGTGTTGGGGATGATGCAGCGGGTTTGCGTTGGTTCCACAAAGACTATGTACAGTCAAAGCGCGGCCGTGCTAACTTCTCATTTTCTCACGCACACATCCGAAAATAAAGTAAGGAGTGGTTTCATATTGCTGAGGATTAGGGGCGGATTGAAAGAAGATGGTAGGTAAAAGGCAGCCAATGCGTCAACATGGTGTTTGTTGCCGATCAAAGGATCGAGGATTTAGCAACAGCGGCCGGTGCTCCTCATGTATGCTATGACGGAATCTGACAGGCCAGTTGGTAAAAGTTGAGTAGGAGCTAAAGAAAAAACAACCAGATCTCCTAGCTGAAGCAATGGGTCCTCTGTGGCATTGAATCTGCCCAATGTGGACATTGAGCCTAGAGAGAGATGAGAATGGCGATCCACGGGAGAACGGCACAGATCTCATGGCCCCGGGGAAGGCGTCGCCCGATGATGTGGTGAATGTTTCTGTCGGTGCTGGCTTGCTGTGGGGAATATTTAGATTAAGGGGAGGTTGAGAAGCTCAGTCCAGGACTGCCCTGGCTGCACGCGATTCGGTGATCAAACGCTCCCGCTTGTCCCCACTCCCGCAGCTCTTTTGGCAGGGAGGGGGCGCCTAACGAAGTGACGAGCCAGCCAAGCGGACACGCTTCGGAGACACGTCAAAAACCAATGTCTTTCCATTTCCATGGCCGTGCCCACATCGTTCCACGGTCGTTTCACCGAGCGAGAGCCTCCTAAACCTCGCATCTGCAAACCAGAGTAACCCTGAATAGACCGTGAAGAAGCTGTTCGACGAGAGCGCCCGGCACGGCGTTTGGCACCAAGGCTTAGTGGGTGAGGTGAGTGAATTGGTTTAGCTGCTTCTACTCTCCAATAAACGCCAGATGCCAATTGCCAGGCCACCCAACCCATACGTAGTGGACGATCACCATGTAAAAACAACGCACCTGTTTCGAGGTAACGCTATTGTAAGGCCGAGAAGTGCGGCGAGCAATGCCCCTGTCGCAGACGTCGACCCCTTAGCTACGAACCCGTGGCTAGAGTCCAAAAGCGGCTTATTGCCGACAAATTTAGAATACAGACAACTGCGTGAAGCCCTAGAGTGCTTCCAGTTGCCTCACGGTGCCACTCTAGCTCGGTTCTCAATTTTCCAAGTCAGCCTTGCTCTTTTATGTTTCCTTAGTAGTTATGGCATGGCCGTCTAGCTTCAATATATGTCTCCACTTAGCCCAAGACTCATCTACTTTCTTGTGTTCTTACCCTCACCAAGCAACGGATACTAGCAGTGCTTACATGAGACTTGCAAGCATTATGCCTAGCCATACGTTCGCTGGATTCTGATTCCTCCGTGACACAAATCAATTCTCTTCTAGGCTCTTGGCCACTCTAGTGAATCAGACTATTTCACACCGTCAGTCTCCCATCGCCGGTTTGTACGCCTGCACACAGGGCGCACGTCATAGCAGCTATTTTCGACCTTCGTTTAGCAGCATAGCCCTTTTCAGTCTCGTTCGCTTTTCTGCATCTGGCTTTATTGTGGGATCTTAGTTGGACATCGATGCCAACAGCGGAATAGTTACCGGGTTTACCGTGATCGAGCCTTCCATAATCAGCCCTCCAAGCAACCAGACGCCCATGCACCGGAGATCCGGGAGAGCAAACACTCGTTACTTCACCTCCAAACTTGTCCTTCCATTCTCTACATGAATGGTCGCTGTTGATCCTCACTTTAATATCACCATAACCTTAATACTCGGCACGCTCGCTCTTTCCCAATCACCTACGACGATCCGATTGTCGCGTCATTGCCGTCTGTCGCTATCGCTACCTTATTATTCTTAATCCTCTCCTTTGAAGTCAGCATGGGGCGAAGGTTCTTTCGAGACTGGGCGTTATGGGAGAAGATGACCTTTGTAGGTTCTTAAAGCGGTCCTTTGAACTCATTTATTGCTAACATGACTTCTGCTGCCAGGTCCTAGCCTGTGGCATAGTATGTCCCGCTTGAAAACGTCCATATATCTTTTGCTAACTTTCTAGGTGGTCACAATCATCGGCGGACTATGCAAGCTCAAGTACTCTCACTGGAAGATACGGAAGTACAGCAAGGTTGCTGCGAGCAAGGCTGCTCAGACACCAGAGATGCTTGAGGCTCAACCGCCAACTGAAGGAACCAAAGATGAAAAAGATGACGTACCTTTCGGCATAAGAGCAATTGAGAGTGGAATCGAAGTGGATGGTGTCTGGATATCACGAAGCAATACTCCGGTCCCAAGCAGTGCTTCATCTATCTATAATGAACCACGAAACCGCCAGAATCGCACAAGTCCCGGTTCTGACAGCGTAGAACTAGAACTGCCACAGCCCGCTCATGGTTCCTCTAGTCGGGCAAGTTCTAGGGCTCCGAGCTCTGCATTTGACCGAGCTGTCTCTGCCGAGCAACTCCCGGATAGCAGACCACCTTCCCCAGGATCAGGCTGCCCAACCTGCGGACGTCAAGTCGTGCGAGCACCGCAATCAAGATACAGTAATCCTAATCTACTAAGACACTCCTCAACCTTAAATGCTCTGGAAGGGCTAGACCCTGGGACCCCATACGGTATGTTTTCTGCTGTGGCGGCTATAATTGCTTTAGGATAAAGAACTAATAGAATATCCAGAAACGGGTGAACCTAGTGGTAGTAAGCATAGCTCTATGTCCTCCGGTAGGTCTAACCGTGAAAGCGGCGAATCTGATTACAATACTTTATCGATACCTCGATTCCAACAAGACCGGCCCTACGAGCCAGCATACCTTAGTCCTAGAGCTGCGCCAACGCCCCCAGTCGATCCCAGGGTAGATCTAGACCTCCTCCAAAGCCATCGCCTATCTCACGTGGCTGAAACTGGCCAACTTACACCGCGCATTCGTAAACCTGGGTTCAGCGGCGAATGGGCTAGTATAGCCGAATTAGGCAAGCCAGAGAATGCTATTTCTACGCCAGTTGATTGCTTTATCCCTCGTCGGACAACGCCATCGCCTCCTCTCTCAGTTGCGCTTAGCCCTATAATGGGCGCCAGCCAAACTATGGCTATGATGTCCTCAAATCAGGATAGCCATGCAAGTAATGTAGCAAAACAAGCCGTGCCGTTACTGGACACCTATCAACCCCGCCGACTACATACAGAAGAAGAGAATTCCGGACTCTCACAGCGGGCTTCACAATTACCAGTCCATCGTGATTCCCAGGTTCTGCGCAAAGTCAATTCAGGATTTGAGATTCTCCGGCCTGGCACCCTGGACGTAACCATTCCTCCAGCTAGAGATGACGGGGGTCTTGAGTCTGGAGAGAAGCGGCAATCAAAACGACTGCAGAAAAAGAGGCGACCATCGGAAGGATACAAGGCCTCAAACTTTGTTGAGCAGGTATAGTCAAGCTATAGTCAAGCTTACTAGAAACGGTACAGGGATCACATTCGCGGGTTCGAGAGCAAGTCCCGCAACCTATTGTATTATGCGCGTGCTCAGGAGCATTAGGCGTTGCATTACTTATCAGGTCACCGGGTATTTGTTTGAGGGAGGTCGGAGAGTTACTAACTAATTCATCTGTATGGTATTTGAGGCTGATGTTCACTCAAAACTTGATGATACGCTGGGGCCGAAGCGGAGTTATAGGGCATACAAAAGTAGACCACCTAATGAATGATGGATAACACCCCAACATACATATATCAATGAAAAATGATCTTCAACTAGCGTTGTGAGGCCCGGGCACGGCTTCGATCTTTGGTCCATTATCGTTCTTAGCGAAACGATCAGGTGATCAGGCGCTGGCGCCAACGCAGACCGCGCCGTCGCGATTTCTGTTTGCCTCTGTTGATTTCTCATCCCTCTGGACAACAAAACCGTCGCCCATTACTTATACACACCCAGTATAATCACTGTAAGGAAATAGCAGCTGTGAAGTTTCGCTGCGAAACATGAGTACAGAAGAAGAGCAGTTTGAGGAGGGCGGAGTTGGAGGACCCGGCGCACCAACGCCACTCACAGCCCTTGAAGTATGCGCGGTTGTTGCTTCAGCCTAAGAATAATTTGTGCTAAGTCATTTAAAGGGTGTTAATGGTCTTACTGCTCGCGATATCAAACTTATCATCGATGGCGGTTATAACACAGTGGAATCTGTGGCGTACACGTATGTGCCCCCCGCTTTTAGTATAGGACTGCGCTCACAGAGAATATAGGCCCCGAAGAGCATTGGAGCAGATCAAAGGAATATCTGAGCAGAAGGCGTCCAAAATACTTGCAGAAGGCATGTACTCTATTATACCCGAATCGAAGCGTATCGTCTGACTCCCATAGCATCCAAACTTGTTCCCATGGGCTTCACTACAGCGACAGAAATGCACCAACGGCGGAGCGAATTAATATCTATAACAACTGGTTCAAAGCAGCTGGACACTCTACTTGCTGGGGGTATCGAGACGGGCTCAATAACAGAGATATTCGGCGAGTTCAGGACGGGAAAGAGCCAAATATGTCACACATTAGCAGTAACATGTCAACTACCATTCGATATGGGTGGAGGGGAAGGCAAATGTCTATATATTGACACGGAAGGAACATTTAGGTAAGATCGCCTCGTCGCCTCCTTAAAGATATGAATTAACTTCAGTCGTAGGCCAGTGCGGTGCTTGGCTGTTGCCAACCGTTATGGTCTGTCAGGTGAAGAGGTGCTTGACAATGTTGCATATGCACGCGCTTATAACTCGGATCACCAGCTGCAACTCCTGAATCAAGCTGCTCAAATGATGACCGAAACGCGATTCTCTCTTCTGATTGTGGACTCTGCAACATCACTTTACCGAACGGATTTTTCTGGACGCGGAGAGCTCTCAAATCGACAAGTACATCTCGCTAAGTTCATGCGGACTCTTCAAAGGCTAGCAGACGAGTTCGGTATCGCCGTCGTCATTACCAACCAAGTCGTCGCACAAGTTGACGGCGGCCCAAGTACAATGTTTAACCCAGACCCTAAAAAACCCATTGGTGGTAATATCATTGCACACGCGAGCACCACCAGATTAAGCTTGAAGAAAGGACGTGGTGAGACCAGGATATGCAAGATTTACGACAGTCCCTGTCTGCCAGAAAGCGATTGCATGTTTGCAATCAATGAAGACGGAATTGGTGACCCTAGTCCAAAGGACCTTGAAAAGGATTGATATGATAAATTCAGCCGGGGAAAATTAATGAATGCGTTTTAATTCAATTTTTACGAATGTTTTGTTTTGTTTGATACAGGGCTTCACATGCATTAAAGGGCGCGAACCGTGGGAGAAGACAAGGACCATGGAGTTATGGTTTCTCTTCGCTATTGAGGGATTTCGTGTATTTTAAAATAAATTACTAGTCGTTGTGCGGAGCATAGATGAATGTTGTGAAAATGGCTTGCTCCGGGCGATTCTCTAAGCCGCATCCATGTCCGCCTTGCCCATTGCTTGGCTCGCTCTAGGACAGCTCCAAAGTTTTGTTTGAAGTAAAAGCTTCCAACACCAGCTCCCCTGCGCGCGACCGTCGCCACCACACACTACTGCCTAGCCGAACATTCAGCTTTATGGACTGGCTATGGCTAAAGACAAAGCGTTGTACCTCTATAAAGAGGCGCGACTAAATCTCGAACAAGCGTTTCCAGGTTCAACGATTGCAGTCTCTCTTCCAAGCCACACCAGTCCCACCTTTGGATCGCGCCCACAACCAAAGCGCACGGTGATATCCGAGAAATACATTGATCAAGATGAGGATGAGTTTGCGAAGAGACATTTGGCCACTGAGGCCTCCATATTCTTCCGGCGGATACACAAGTACCCACGAAGCTTTGTTTGGAGGATCCTTGACAATCGAAAAGTGCTGGAGATTCTATCTGTAGATTTGGATCAGGACTATGATAACCAAGGAGAAGCAACCTTAACACTACTTTTAAGCTTTCCGACAACAATTCGACCCTTCGGAGTAGCTTTCTCCGAGCCAGAAGATCGGGATGCCTTAAATGTCTTCGTCTTAACAACATCGAATGAGTTGTACACTCTTAATCTTCACAGAGATTTCTTTATAAAGCCAACGGCTACAGATATCAACATCGGGGACTGGTGCAAGACATTCATGCCATCATCCTTCAGTTTCCGACAGCCGTACAGACTCATCGCAACTAGCGCACTCGAGTTATTGGTGTCTTTACATGATGGAGGATTGATGCGGCTCTCCCGAAAACCTAGTGATGATGGTAAGTTCGCATTGTGCGCTGGTCAATGCCAAGCTCTAATCATGGTCCAGGTTCATTATGGCGCGAGATCGGCTTTAAAGAAAACAATTGGGGCTTCAAGAATTTGATTTCGTGGAAGGGGCATAACACTGTTCGGTTTAATGGTATTGACTTAGAGGCTCCTGCTGCGGCTGCGATTGCTCTGTCGCCTGATTCGGAGCACATCTTCACAGTCTGCTTGAATCACACACTAAGAGTCTGGAACTTCAATACCGGCGCAGTCAGTATCCAGACAGATCTGCTAGGTGAAAATGAGCGTGATCCACAGAAGGTAGCGCAATACTTCATTGGACCATCACAACCCACATTGATGCAAATCATTGATATCCAGGGTGTCGGAGAGGGCGATTTATATTATGTTGTTACGTACTCTCCAAAGCGACATCAGTTCAAATTCTGGGGAATCAGGGATGCAAATGATGCGAAACTCGGCATTCGAGACGTTCATTCTGATATTAGCTTTATACCGCCCATCGATGAGCTGATGAATACAACCGTCTGGAATCTGGAAGAATTTTATATCAAGGCTTCACTAGGATGGAGAGGCTCGGAAATCTGGATTCGGGCAAGATCAGGGCCTACTAGTAATATCTACAGTTTGAAGTTCGATTTACAAAAGGAGCAAAAAGAAATAGTGCATATGTGGAAAAATGACTGGGTGTCCGTGGATTCTGGACCACTCACGGTAGAAGGTTTGCGATTGAATCCTTCGAATCCAGGAGAAACCGACGCACAAGATCCCACAATTCACAACCCAGCCGTGACGGAGCGATGGCTAGAGTTCCTTCTCTTCCCTGGTCGATTCACCTTGGCTTCGTTGGAAACGGCGCTCTATGTGTATCGGAGGGGACTCAATGAAAAACAGGCCGCAAACCCTTCGAGCAAGACTCCCCTAAAGGAAAGGATCTGCGCGGCAATCGCATCTAACATCGCCCTTAGGAAGCAGGGCAGCGCATCTGTGGATTTTAATGAATATGAGTCTGATCTCGGTGTTCAATGGCAGATATTCTATGGATTAGTCAAGGATCTACACAAACGCAGAGGCGAAGCATTATCACTAGTGTTCGACTATGACGCAGACATTCCGTGGCTACTACTATCCGACTACATCTCAGCGGTACGAAAATGTAGCGAGATTGAGACATTATGTTCAAATGCCGGTGTTCTCACGACTATAGATCAGCCCTCCGGCCCCCTTGGTCGAGCGTTGCAAGACGATTATTCCCAGGACATCGCTAGGCTTCTAAACGCAGCTAAACTATTTCGCAAAAGCTTTCCAGCCTCTTTCAACCACGCTTTTAGACTTGCGGTTAAGACTGAAGTTCTGCAAACCCAGCTGCTTTCTGTTCCCGATCGAATGGAGGCCTTCGATCAAAGTTGCAATCTATGCACGCAAGTCACGGACGATGATTTAAACAAACTTACTGAGACCCTCGGACTAGACTTCCAAGATTTGACGAATGAACTTTTCTCCGCCGTAATTCAAAGACTAGGGCAGGAGGAGCAAGGTCGTGGTACACTCAAGAAGCAAGTCACTAGGTGCGGGCTAAGCGCGCTTACCAGGATATCTCAAGAAAACTCACAGTTACATTTCGACATCCTACTCGACTTACTGGCAATTGTAGTTTTCGTGGCCCTAGATCTAGACAAAGAAGATCTCTCAGACGAGTTCGACCCTAGTGAGCTTTATGTGGAAATCATCAATCAACTTAAAGATTACTCTGTCCTGATGTGGCTCTCCGGTACTCCACGGTCCCGGCCTGTCCCACCTAACCGTAATGCTGGGAAATGGGACTCGCAGTTGCTAAAAGACGGATCAACAGCCAAGACCGGCTTCCCCCCTGTGTCTCAAACTGTCCTAGAAGGAATCTGCGGAGTTTATTGCTTTGACTTTTCTTTTCCGCGAGGGCCACAGTCTGAAGTTCTCACATACTGGGCCCGAATGTGGACATCGGAGCCATTTCGAAACCAACAATATGACAACATCACAGCAAATGTGATGAGTTTCCTTCTTCTACGCAAAGATTTTGATTTAGCTTCCGACTTTATACGATTCTTGCCGGAGAGTAATTGGGCTAGCTACTTGCATGCACGACTCTACCTCGCCAAAGGCGAATTCAGTTTGGCTTCAGCAAAATTCAAACGAGCGGCTTTCAAACTTTGTAAGTCATGTCACTCGGAGTTTATGAGTATACTTGTTAATAATCATGTAGCGATGGGGCATTTCGATGTGGAATATACTGATCCCGATGGGTTAATAAGTGTTGAGGAACGCGACTTTTTCTCTGACGGTCTAGCAAGATATTATCAACACGTTCTCGGCTTATTCGAAAAATCTAAGGCTCATTCGTTCGTTGCCGATTTTGCTAAGCTAGGATTACAATCTTTAACTAGCCAAGAGGCAGCAGAGACCAAGACAGACCTTCTCTCTCGACTATTCAGCGCCTCTATACAAACGTCGCGTTTCGACGAAGCGTATTCAGCTTTGACCCGCTATACCAACGTTTCACTGTAAGTACACTCCGACAATATGCATATGTCAGTCTTAACATTTCAAACACAGTCGTAAGGCAGCATTGAGTACACTCATCACATCGATGATTGCCCAATCTCAGGCACCAGCTCTCCTCAAACTACCATTTGTCAATATATACAACGATGTTGATGAAATTCTGGCATCCCTCTGTCAAAAGACTCTTAATATCTCTACGGGTCCCCCGTACCACAAGATCCTCTACGCCTTCCGCATCGCACGGAACGACTTCAGGGGTGCAGCTTCTATACTCTACGAGCGTCTCCAAAGACTGCAAACCACGTCGTCCAAAATTCACGACCTAGGGGATGAGTCACTTATACAGAGTTACTTGATGCTAATAAACACCTTAGCATCCGTGCAACCCGACCAAGCTTGGATTCTCGCGGAGCAACGAGTAGACGAGAACGCAACGACCTGGGGTATTGGGAAAGCCAAAGCCATTCTGAAACGCCGGGTAGTGACATTAGAAGACCTTAGGAAGGAGTATCAAGCGGAACTAGATAGAGTGTCAGCGATGGAGAATGGGCAGTTCGCTTTTACCGGAGGTGATGAAATGGATGTTCTCTGAAGGAAAGGAAAGGGTTTGGTTCTTAGCGAGGCGTTTTGGGTGAAACGTGTAAGAATACAGCCATTCGGGAAGGAAGAACATGTAACCCTGTTGGCTGGTAGGTTATTGGCGAATCTATGAAGGCCTTCATTGCATCATTGGTTCCTCCTTTTCACTTAATATGCTGGTTGCTTGCGCCTTCTCGCCAAAACGCCAAAATGATACGCTGGGCCAATGCGGCTTAGCTGGCGGAAGGCATTAACGAGGTTTCGCGGCTGGCGCGACCTCCAATCAACAAAGAGTTTCAACACCACTGGCCTGCTCTTTTCATGCAATGACTGACCCTTTGATTCTGTATACCTACACCTAATACCAAGCATAATTTTCACTTCTTAGATGCTATACTTCCAGCAGCAATAGCGATTACAATGGTACGCCCCCTACAATTCGTGTATTCCTGTGCACAGAAGTCCCCGCATTTCTTGAAGTCAAACAAAGATACATTGGCATCGATGCTAGATACCAAAGCTAAAATTTCTCTCTGCACAGAACTCCAAATCGCTCCGCCGCCTTGCCGCTGACCACGGCTCACTCCAAACTGCGGGGCTGCCCCCAAATTACCTCTTCCCGCCCACTGCACACGGCCACGACCCCTCCTCCGATCTGACCTCCCTAGACGTACTCCTCACCGGCCCTGTCGGTACACCCTTTGCCGCTGGCGTCTGGAAACTTCACCTAGACATCCCGCCAACCTACCCAGCAGCGCCGCCCACCGCGGCGTTCCGAACGCGCATATGGCATCCGAACGTCGAGGAGGCGACGGGCGCCGTGTGTGTTGACACACTGAAGCGCGACTGGAGCGACAAGCTGCGCCTCAGAGACGTCCTCGTCACTATCAGCTGTCTGCTGATCCAGCCGAATCCGGCCAGCGCGCTGAACGCGGAGGCGGGGAAGCTGGCCGCTGAGGATTGGGACGGGTTTTGTCGCCGCGCGCGGCTCATGGCAGGGATTCACGCGGGCGTGCCACCTGAGTTGCGGGAGCTGGTTAAAGAGGCGCAGAGGAGGGGGGAGGAGGTAGCGCAGCCGGAGGAGAAGGGCAAGGAAAAGGTCAGGGAGAAGGAGACGCCGAAGAAGCGCAAACAGAAACAGATGCAGGACGTCGCTGTTGAAGAGGAGGAAAATTTGCGGCAGGGGGATGAGCGTGCGGAGGATTCAGACCCGGAGAGCGATTGGATCCCTGGGCCCGTAAGAGCGCCGGAGCCACTTGGAGCGGGTCGTGATAACATTTTTGGGATCCGGACGGGCACGCCTGCTGGCATGGATGGGGAGGATCGCATGGATTTGGACACGCCGAAGAAGAACGCGGCATCAGTGTCGCTGTTCGGTGCAATGGGTGCAAAGAACGGGGATAGTACGATGCTGGGACTGGATTTGAGCGCCCCGCTCCCCGTTTTACCGGCTTCAGGCTCGTCGAGACTTACTAGGGCAGCAAAGGCAGACGCAGATCCATTCACGGCCGACGACACGCAGGGGTCTAGCTTTCGCGCACTGAGAACATTGCATTTCAACGTTCCCCCTCCGGCTTCTTCATCAAAACAAACTACTAAGACACAAAGTACTCCCTTAAAGTTCATACACCAAGCTAAGCCAGCCCCTATCCAACCTCCCATCCGTAGCCAAAGTCAGTCATTTCCCACCGAGTTCTCCTGGTCATGGGCCGACTCCGAGATTATCCATAACACTGGCACGATCGTCGATGGTCCGTCTGTTACTGAGGTCCAAAAGCGACTACGCGAGCCCGAGAGTTTGAGACGCGAGCGCAACGAAATGAAGCGGTTCAGGGCTGCAGGATCCAGTCTGCTGAAATATAACCGTGGTGTTTTTGGGCCGAGAAAGGGTTTGCATAGGCTATGAGAATTTCGTCACTATAACTTAACAACGTATGAATGTTCTTGATTTTCGGTATAGGCGTTTCTACATGGCGAGGCGCGGACGAGGGTCCTTTACCTATGCTGTATTCTATGATTTTAAGGGTGGGTTGGGAGCATAGCGCGGTGTTAGGGGCCTCGCGGTTGACTTGGTGTTACACTAGGACAAGTGTTGAGAGCTTTGGCGGGCAGTTTGTAGAATCCCTTTTATCCTATTCTTCATTAAATTGAGGAGGGTGTACTACTATGTCTCTTAGACATCCGACCGTTTTACGCAACTATATCCGTGCCTTCTACATTGCAGATTAACCTTCAAAGATCCGCCGTACAAGAACAGCAATGCTTGCTATCTTCTCCCAGGTGTTACCAAAGCAAACACTCATATTAGTTTTGTACGGTATAGCAGATCTCTGCCCGCAGCATTCACTAGCTATAGTGGAAGCTAACGCCACCTCTATATTACTGTGTAAAACTGCACATCTTTACTACCACGGATTATGCTAGTGAGATTCGCGCCACTCTAACGCAAAGATACAGCTATATGGGTACCTGACTACATTTAAGAGCTACCATCACAGGCTTACGTCCGCTCGCCCTGCCCTTAGTAGGCGACAGGGGTGGGCACTTCGCGTATTTTGTGGTGCCACTGTTCCATCAATCGCGTGGTACTAGGGACTTTACGCCCAAAATTAACACTAACAATTAGCAAGCTACATACAACCGTGCAGTGCCGTAGATGGTCCGCGATAGTGTTACTTGGCAATATCTACCTTGTTAAAATAAGCAAATTTATAGAGTTTGTATAAGCAATATATATTATAGAGAAAGCCTCATAGTCTTATAGAATTAGCAGTATATAGAAAGAGATATAACGCAGCTTTAGATCGTAAATTAATAAAACGCGACTAGTAAAATTTAAAATATTTATATCTAAAGGCGCTGTGGTAAAGGAGGTGGCAAATGTTCAAAAGTAGTATGACGAATACGTTCCAGCTTTCGCAACGCCTACTCGACAAAAGGTATAATATTCAAACGAGGGAATTAGGCCTGTTGATTCTATTAAATTGCGTGATTTTATTATAATTTTGATGCGATTAGATAATATTATAATTTAATTTAT
>KV748705.1:0-23192 GCA_001692915.1 Glonium stellatum | reverse complement strand
TATCTACTTTGCTATATATTATTACCGCTTGTGCTTGCTCCGTGACACCTATTTATATCTCTCGGTCACTTTTACGAGCCCGGGTAGGAAGCTCTGTAACTGAGGACCATTCTATCTTCTGTCCTCTGCGATGATGGGTTATCATTATTCATGAGTAGGATGCTTTGCACCCGTGAATGAGTCTCTTATTGCAATTCCCTAAGCGTCTTGAGCCTGATTTTGTAGCTGAGAATAGGGCTATTGGGCCTCTAAATTATACTCTCTGTTCTACTATGCGGGTGCCTTGCCTATAGCTATGTCCTGGGATCTCGCCATTCACCAGAAGTAAGTTGTTGAGTGATCCGGACGCCGACCTGGTGTAGTTTTGTCTCGTCCTTTTAATTTTCTTGATTCTTCCCACTAATACTCTACAATTCGCGTCCTCTATCCAATGTATTCCAACAACGCCCAGACGCCCTAAACCTCCTTGACAATAAAATGATTGTGAAGGAAAGAGTCATTCCGGCAATGTTCTCATAGGACTACACGTGAGGATGTGGGTGTAGACACACCCTGTTCATCAAGCTGACGACTGCCCTCTGGAGGAAATCGGGCGAACAATAACGCAACAAATCCTATCAGTGCAACAGCCTAAAACAAGGGTTAGTGGTATAACCTGCGAAAGACTCATATCTTGCAATATGGAACAACACCCACAGCATTACACGTGAAGACAAGCTCTGCCCTCCCAATACTAGCAAAAGCTGCAAAAATTACACCGAAGACAAACGCTAGGGTTCACGGCAATGTCAGCATATCTCTAACTCGGTTGCAATCAAGGCCCTATCGAAAGGAAAAATTACCTAAATTAGAGCGTGGACTAGACCAAATCACTTACTTGTTGACAGTCGAGCCATATTTTCGACAAGACTAACCCCAGCTAAAGCGTCAGTTCTTTCACTACTGCTAGCGGAACTCCCGACCATCTGGAGAATTGTCCCTTTTGCTGCCGAGCCGGTCCCAGCAGCAAACGGTAGAATGGCTGCAACAAGATACATCTGCCAACCTTCTCGGACGAACGAGCAAAGAAGTGTTAGAAGCCCATCAGCAATCAACGAAAATCTTGTGTACGTAAGGTCGAATGTGAACGTTTGCTCCTTCTTATGTGTCTTGTCCTCGCCAGCATCTGTTTCTGCGGTAGTCGCTCGATGCGTTTGCGTTGTAAGTAATGGTTCTCGCTCGGATGACTCTAGTCCTTCTGCGCTTCTGGCACGGCGAGCCTCTTCCTCTTTCTTAGTGGTCAGCTTTCTGCCGATTCCAATAAGCTTTGGGAAAGCGAATGTTAAGAAGACACCCCTAAGCATAGAGTACTCGAAGATTAGCCAGCCGTTTTTCTGCGTTCCGAATCCAAAGACATCAGTTGAATATAGCTGTAGCAAGGTTGACAGATAGCCTGGTGCTCGATATTAGTATGCACTCAGCTTATGACAGCGAGAGCTTACCAGTCGCCAAAATGCCGAGAAACACTCCCCAAGCAAGTAGAAAGGCGCCGTATTCTGTCCGCACCACGCCATCTTTTGTAATGAATTTCCGCGGAGCAAACACAGCCAAAGGATCAAGGAATTTGCTGACAGCTCTCCTCTTCTTTTCGCCACTGGCTGGGCCTGTATTAATGACTTTAGCCTCCGCAGGTGGAATATTCGGTAAGAAGACAGCCACATAAGCGCAAGAGATCAAGAATAGCATAAGGGTTAAGCGAAAAGGAGCTTTGATTCCGAAGACCTCAGCCACGACACCACCGGACAGGAAACCCAGCGCAGAGCCAAACATCATGCTTCCTGCCAACCTGCCCAGTGCCACTGTCCGGCCTTCATATTCAACAACTTCGGTAATGTATGTGTTTAACACAAGCAAATACCCACTAGGCCCTCCGATAATGCTGACAATCTGTGAGCATTGAATGATGATGATGCCGGCATTGCCCCAGACCTCTACACCAACGTTTTGAACAAGCAGTCGGACAGCGGGGAAGAAGACCTGTATGAGCAGCGATGGTTTGACCCCAATGCGTTTGATCAAGTCGGTAGTCAGGAAGAGGTTCAGCAAGCCGAAGACCGTTGTACTAGCGCCGAGCAGGGATACAGACAGTGCAGTGGAGGATTCAATTGCATGAATCGAGCATCGATCGGAATTGCTTTCAGTCTTTGTATATGCTACAGGTGCCAGGGCGTATGAGAGTATTGACCTCGTTGTTCCTCCCAGCAGGGACTGTGCAATTGGGTCTGGCACTTGAGAAGGATGGCTTTCGTAATAAGCGTCACATGTCATGAGCCTGAAAACGTATAAGAGCGGCACTTGCGTGACACCAAAGCTCAAGCTCGTGAGAAATCCACATAGAAAGACCAGATACCTCGCCGATCGGGGCCATATGGTCGCTGCTGGATCTACTTTGTTAATGTAGCGTGGAACGTCCTGCACAGCGATGCTCTCCACGACACTGAATTCCTGTGACCTCGTGCGACTTAGCAGGAGAGGTGCTATTTCATCTAGATCGTCGTTTTGTTGTTCGGACAAAGTTCGCGGACTGTCGGTGTGGAGACTGCTGTGAGTACTCATGTTCCGTAAAGCTGCCGTAAAATAATAGGCAAATAAGACGTTTGAAAGGAGTAACTTGAAGTACTGGCACTACGGTCGTGCTGTGCTCGTGCTATGGTTATACTTTGGGCCTGTATGGCCGATGATGAAGAACTCTAGTTAGACGCACCTGCATCTGTCTATGATTATGTAATGATGTCCCCTCACCGGCTCAAAGTGCCGCAAGCGGTGAGCAAGCACGCCTCTATGTCTGGTGAGTAATCTCGTAAAGATTATCTGGTACTAGGCACCTACCTACCTGGGATATTCTTAAGCTCAAATCTGCGGGGGTTAAGGATTTATATGCGAGAGTTAGTTATTTGGTTATTTCAATGTTAGTTTATATGAGAATATATCTAGCTTGCCTCGCCGTAGGTCAAAAATACTCAGAATAAGAGAAACAGATAAATCTAAGTTGCCAGGTACAAATATCCCCCTTTTCTAAACCACCCACACCATTTCCAGCCTAAAATTATCTTACTGACAGAACGCTTAACGAAAAAGCAAAACTATGAGACAGCACTCATCGCATTTCTTTCAACGGTATACTCGTGCTAAGCCTACTTCATCGGACTACCAAAACCCACCCCTCTGCCAAATCCTGTCTTTCTAGCCGGCGTAACCGCTCCGACCCCTGGTGTGTCCGCCCTCCCTGGCTCAGGAGTATCTCTCCCCCCGCCAGACCTGACGTCTTTGCTTCCCGGTGCTCGAAACCCGACTTCCCTGCCGGTCGCGTAAATATTATCAAGCATCTGCTCAAGAACTCCCGCGTCGACAAACTCCTGATACTTTCTCCAGAGTTTCAGCGCGGTCGTGGCGTCCTCGATACTGTCATGTGTATCCTCCTGGATTTTTTCTTTTAGCACACACCATGCCAGAAACTTGAGATTGAGCTTCCGGTGAAGCTCGCGCTTGAAGAAGAGGTCGACTGTATCGACTACTTGCTTCTTCGGCACATGAATGTTAATGGTGCGGAAGTCGTTGGCGAGGGAGTGGCCGACGAAAACGCAACCTAGGTTCAGAAGCAGCCATAATTTCTTGTACGCGTGTTTTAAACCGACAAGCGCGTGCGGGCTTGTGGTGCGGTCGAGATCGCCAGGGGATATACCACTCCAGGCTGTCAAGTAGTCCACGACAGGTTCAGCAACAGAGATATAATCATCAATAAAGGGTAAACCAGCGAGTTCGCCGGCACCGCGACAGACAGAGACACGCGCAAGGCCCTTGCGATCAGGTCGGATGGTTTCGCGTGTACCATCAGCTTTCATCTCGATCTCCTCGGCCTGAAGACGGATGAATTCAGCATCAATCGCAACTGGAGTACCAGGGCGTGGAGCTTCAATACTGCGGTTCAGGAGTTTAAATTGCGATTCTGGTGGTTCCGGGCTATGCTGACGTTAGCGAAACGATGTATGGAAGCAATGTACAAGTCGTACTTAGAAGACCACCACCGGTAAAGCAGCTGGGTGTCGAGATGGTCTTTCCATGTGTCGTCGATCTGATGGCTTGCTGATTTAGCCTGGTAAGTTAGAACTGCGGGCAGTTTCCAAGTAGGTTCGAAGCGGAGAGCTTCTTCCTTTGGAATTGGTCTAACGAGGAAATCATTGAAGAGATGCCATTTGTTTTCAGATGTTATGTCTCTTGATGATGGACTTGCTGCACTAAATTAGCGTATGAATTAGCAGACGTAGCAGTGGTTCTTACTGTTAATCATGGCCACGAGGTGAGGTTTCTGGTGTTC
This sequence comes from Glonium stellatum, assembly GCA_001692915.1. Lineage (NCBI taxonomy): Eukaryota > Fungi > Ascomycota > Dothideomycetes > Gloniales > Gloniaceae > Glonium > Glonium stellatum. The sequence continues at coordinate 18,838 of KV748705.1, read as the reverse complement.
ACCACTATTTATGTCAGCCACAACGCCAATAAGTTCGTAAACCATAATTGAGTAAACGCCCCGCTGGAGATGGAGCTTCAAATCTTGGCCTTCGTAGCAGAAAAACTGTCCTTGCTCGACTATAATTCCAATTTCCTGAGGAAGCCAATTGGGCGTTGACCACAATTGTTTAGCTTCATGATTATGGATAGCAGCATTCAACATCAGAACGGCAGGGATCGACTGGATGGTTTTTCTTTGAACCATTTGTTGGTATCGATTGCACTTGGTGCACCACCCTCTGGTTTGATCTTGCCTTTCCACACTTGCCTTTAGGATCTGCGAGAAGGTGGGGCGAGGAACCCGTATCGGGTTTTTGACGGTGTTCTACGTTCATTAAGCATTAAGTTGAATCAAGGGCGTTGCGGGTGAATACTTTCGAAGGGTAAACTAGTTCGTTCACGAAGGTTTTCCCGCCTTTCACAGTCTCATTGTTACATTGTGCGCATCTCATACTTGCTAATGCTTGCGTCTCAAGAACCTACATGTATGTTAGCTTAATCGCCCCTTGTATGTCTATAGGAACTAGAATGTGGTAATATTGACCTGATCCATGATTGATGGTGGGCCTTGAGGGGGCAACATGCGTTTGTATTCCTCTGCAATCTTATCTAAGAGGAAGCGATTGAAGGCCTGAATCATATTTGTTAGGGCCACATTGGGTGATAATTCCTCTAAGAGGCCAAGCGAAGCAACTGAGAAAGTTGTTAGTTGAAATGGCGTTGGTCAGGGTGGCTGCTGTGAAATACCGTTAGAGAGACTGCTGAAAGTTTTTAAAAAGTTCGAGGCCTGGCAATTTAGTCCATTGGCTTTCTCAAGCATATCAACTAAAAAGCCTAACTCGCAAAGCAGACATGCTTCAAAAAGGCAGGAGGAAGCGGTATGGTTCAAAGCCAGGTTTCGAACCCAGGGAGTAAACCGACACAATTGAAGTAGTGGGTTAGCATATGAGTTGGCAATATGTGTTTCCAATCCAGAGAATTGAGTTTGATTGTAGTAGCTACTGAGGCGTAAGAAGTTTATTTATTGCATCTCAGGAGCAAACTTACGCAAAATCGAAGTCGTCAACGCCGAACTTACTGTATTTAATCTCCACGTTCCCATACATCGCGGGGACGTCTTTTCTCGTGACATCATCTAAATGTAAGTCGGTTAAAGTTTCCATAGTTTCGATTGTCTTCGCTTCAGACTCGTTAGTTAATTGGGCGGCGCGTGCCTTTTCGCTCAGAAATTTTGGGGCAGTAAGAGAGTCGTTTATCCTATCTGCTGATCGAGTATCCTCGACCTGATTTCTGCGTTTAGTTTTGGGATTTTTGGCATAGAAACCGATCTCAGTCCTGGTCATGCTACTTAGAACGGTTGGGTCAATCTTCGGTGGCGGTGCGCCGACCTCAAAAAGCATATGGCTCGGCCACCCTGAAAGTAATGCCTCCTTATAAAAGGGCATACCGACGGTACTCAATGGTCTAATTATACTCGTAAGGTTTGTATCTTCTGAAGAACAACTCAGAGCAGCTTACGTGTCCAAAGACCAATCCATTGACGGCGGAGGTACGGGATGCTCTGCAAATTCTGTAGAGTTACTGTACTCGGGGAAGTGAATTTTGGATGGAGACCCCCATAAATGGATGTTGCAACTCGTGTTTGAAAGCGCAAGGGCTTCACCGGAAGGCGCTAATTCAAGTCCGGTCAAGAAAGCATCGTAAAGATTGACTTGTCGAAGGTTGGCCGTATCCGGATTCATCAGGTCAATAACTTGCATTTGCCCACTCTGGGATGCGATAATGCTAGTCGTAGACATTCGTGGATGCATTCGAACAAATGCCGCACCTGTGTGGAAAGGAATAGGTGGGAGAGGCGCCAGCGTCTTTAAGTCATATACATTCGTAAAGGGGTCCAGCATGAAACCAAACTGTTGACGAGGCGACCAGCCGCAAGTGACAAGAAAGTCCGATTTCGCGTCCATATCATTGATGGACCCTGCGTGTGCCTTCCAAGCTTTGACAACAGCAAGGGTCCCCGAATCAAGCATATGCACCGAGCCGGTGTTAGTAGCCGCACAAATGTACTGCCCTGCTCTTTTCATGATTGTATAATTGTCTGTAGCCGGCAGCTGTGCTTTGATTAGTGTGCCTCTTTCAGTCAACCACTGACATAATCTCTCACAGTCTCTGTAATGGACCCTTTCTCCACATCTACTTTAAACATCTGGTCCTGACATCCTGCTACGAGCACCTCACGCGTCCCCTTTGATGTGAAGTTCATGCATCGTAGGTCCTTAAAGGCCTCATTCCTGCAAAGGGTATATCAGCACCCCTGCTATGACCAGAATTGATATATTATACACCGAAGACCTTGAACATACGTGAGATGCCATTGTGTCAAGCCACGGCGAATGGCAAAATGTATACTCCGTTTGGAAATGGACAGAATGCCTTTTTCTGTGAATAAAATCTGCTGTACAGGTCCTTCAGCTGTAGGGTGAGCCCTGTAAGATGTGTATTTCTCAAGGTTTGGACCGTAGAAGGACGTAACTCGTCCCTAGGACATAGTAAGTTAGTATCTTGCTTTCATTGGGCTACGAAGCCGTTGAACATACTCACAAAATCATTTCCTGTCCATAGCAGCTCTTGCGAGGTATCAAAAGCGAATGTGGTTACCAGCGTAGGGGCATTATGAGGCCCAGGCGGGGTTAGTTGGATGATGGCGACCTGTTTGTGCAAGCTTTAGTATATGATATTATGAAATATAGTAAAGTTTCGTAGAAGTAGGATTCCTGAGGATAATAGCGAACGGGATGCGCGTCGAGCTTCACGCACGTTGAATGGTGGTATACATACCTCATCCCAGTCCGCTTCCATTCCGAATTGTGCCTCACCGAGCAGTAATTTCTATGGAAGCCCTGGCGCATAACTAATAAGAAGACTCAGTCATTTTATCTTCGTCTACTATTAGTAGGGGGTGTAATGTCGGCGTTGCTGGTGAGGCTCGAAGCTTCTTCGTTCCGAACCCGTAAAGAGGCTTCCCAATTTTGGAGGGGCAGGAAAGGACAAAGGATATTCCGAAAACATATAATTGGCTACACCTCGACAGGCATCTAATACTAGTAACGCCCTAACGTACATGTCTATTGGGGATAGCTTAATTAGTGGAGATAGGTTGGCTTGATAAAGACTTTCTCGCCATGGATGAGCGCCTAGCGGCTAAGGAGGCGAGGGAAGACACCAAGTAAGGCAGCTTAGACAACTATCGCTTTTGCTCGCCTTTATGTACCATTTTGAATAATGTACTTTGATATCACGATTTGTTGGTGCGTGGGCCACGCTCATTCTATGTACGATGCTAAACAATGCAATCGGAAATTCTATAAAATACATTCATTACGAGGGATATACCATGCTAAATAATATCCAAGCATCGTAAGCCGCGAGATAGAGTGATTAACTCCCAGCGTCATTGCTGATTATGTCGAATTCGCTTTGATGGTTTGATAGCCATGGTAGCAAGGATGAAAGAGAGTTCAAGATCAGAAAGGGTATAATTAACTTTCTACTTAGACTGCAGGCATTCTAGAAGAGGTATGGAATTCAAGATAGGTGTCATGGAATTTACCAAAGTTCAACACTTGGATGCACCAAAGATTTATGACATCCAAAGTGTTAGTACACTATCTGCAAGGACATGTTAGTAACAAATCGCAACAGAAGTGATCCATCCTGTCCACCGATAAAGCGCCTCTCGATAGCGTTATGAATTTGAAAGGCTCTAGGACTATGAAATGTGAGATTCTCTGCAGGATGAATATTGAAGTTAAGCAGTACCATACCCGTAGCCCAACCGAAACGCCTCAGTCATGCAAGATGAAAACCAAAGGTCGGTATGATCAGTATCTGTGCCTCACAAGCTAGCCATTAGCTCCTGATACCAAGAAAATCAGATGAAGAAGTTAGGATAGGTTGTGTGCAAGGCCCATTATCCACTCGCCACTGAGGGCGTAATTCCATCATATCATCTCTCGCCATAGTTGTCCTCCCCTCCAGCTTGATAGATATGTCGCCCTCGATTCGGGTCTTTGCGCATGGGCGCACCAGACCCAGTAAATCCGACTATGTTGGAGTCAGCATATGTGCAAGAAATGATCGAAAACGTTATCTAACCTCGTGCGTTGACACCATCGGGTGTGCGGAACATGCTCTCTTTTTTGGTAGCAGTCGTCTTGGGACCTTTCTGCATGAAGTCCATCCACTTGTTTTTCCCCGCTTCAAGCTCTTTGTTTGCCTTGACTTTGCGGGGAACTTTGGCAGGCTTAGGTGGTCCATCGCTGACTTTGCTGGGCTCCTTACGGGCCTGGCTCGCCAGTGTAGGGTCGATACTTGCCGCCGCAGAGATGACGTTTGAATTGCCGGATACAGGTGTTGCTGCTTGTGTCACTGGGGTGCCATCAGCCTTGCGCTTCTTGGACTCGTTGGATTGGGGTTTGATGTCGGATCCCTGCACTACATCTGTGCTATTGTAGCCAATGAACTTTATATGGTATTTTGGCGCAGATGATGAGCCGGTAATGAGAGTTATTTTGGCCGAATAGAAAGCCTTATCGCCTGAAACCCATTTGGCCATGACAGTGTCATTCACTTTGTAGGTTGTCGGGGCTGCAGCTTCCTCTACAGGGCTTTGAGGCGTCGCCGGCTTGCGATAGCCATCTCTATATGCAGGGTGGTTCTCTTTAGACCATTTTTCTTTCGTGGGTGGTGAAGAAGGGCCCTGGGCGTGCTCCTGGGCAATGTCAGGCTTGAGTTCGTCAATTATTATCTCGTATTCTGCGATGGTACTCTCGAGTGTCTTCTTTAGGTCCAGAAGCCCCTCGTCACTCGGGTCGGATTGTAAATTAGATATGCAAGTCTCAAGCTGTTAAGGAGAGGCGCAGGTCAGTAAGAGTCGCTGCGAGCAGACAGGATATGTGGATGAAAGTTACGTCGAAGCTTACCTGCTGGCGAAAGCCATTCAGGTCACTCTCTAACGAGGCCAACTCGCTGGCCATGGCTCTCGACTCTGTTGCGTGTGGTTCGCTGTCTTCTCACAGACTACGCACTGAAGATATGGGGGTTAGTTGTGATGAGGCCGCAGGTAGTCGATGTTGCGGATGGGCATTACAGGGTGTGGGGAGTTGGAAGCGACGGGGAGTTGGAAGCGGCAGATGCCGATCGTCAGGGCGCGATGGGGGATTCTGGACTGGGTCACGTGGAAGGCGCTGCTTTTTCACCTCAGGCGCCAAAGAGGGGGGAGGGGGTGGACGTCATAGAGATCGGAAGTCCTTTGGCGGCCAAAAGTGGAAGGTCGATTTCGATTCACAGGCGCCCATTCAGGACGATGCTGCAAGAGCGAGCGATGACTCGACGCTCGCTCCTTCAGGTACGTAGAGGCTGCGCATGAGACAGGCGGGGCTTGCTCCTGAGCCCGGCAGACCCTGACTGTTCTCTTCTATTCCAGCCCTAACGCCGGTCCAGCCGACCCGCCGCTTTTACGCTGCTTAGCAATCCAGCCCACCGATGCCATCTTGCAGAACAGCTTCTCACACCGATACCATTTTCCCCTCCCTCGCTCTCATCCCATGCCACAATACGCCAATCCACGCCTCCGAAACAATCTTAAACTGCTCGCTGCTTGAACGGGACGCGGTCAAACTTTCCGGCGCACCCCCATCTGACATGCGCATTTCGACCGCCAGACCTGGCCAACTTGCTCAACACCTGCCACTCTCCATCATCTCACATTCTTCATCCATTTGCCATCCTCGCTCTCGCCCACACTCGGCGTAGCCAGCATCTTCCATCCGGCGTTGTTCGTGGGCAGTTTTCTATAGAAGCGAGGGAACATCAAAGGTACGCCTTGCGAATCGCTCGAGTACAACCCGCTCGTCCGTCATTGTTCGTCCAGTGCAGCCTACCACTTGCTCCCCCCCTCTCCCATCCCCTCTAGAATATCCTAGAGATTTTTGGGCATTTGGCGCGTAGCCCTTCGACTCGCAATAGTGGCAAACTCGCGCTGTTTGAGCCCACTGAAGGCTGACGTGTGATTCAATCATCTAGGCTAATCCGTAGCCTACCGCTTTGAATACACGCTTTCCATCATAGCTCCTTTCTCCAAATATTGCATTGTGCGGTTTGCTGAGGCTGTGAGCCTTGGGTAGACCTTGTTCTTAGCTTTTCGGTGTTCGTCTTAATCTCGAACCCCGCACCCTTGATACCGCAACTGTTCGAGATGGCTGGCGCCTCAGCCAACGACTACAAAACAGACCTTCAGCTTTACCTCTCATCAAATCAACAAGACCTTCTTCTCGCTGCTCTCGTGTCAAATCAAAACGGCAAAAACATGTATTCGAATAGCCTTGATTCCAAACCCTCAACTAGCAATTCCCAGCTTCAGTATCCAGTCGTAGACAGTCTGGATCCAACTTTCTTCGCCTCACCTCAGCAGACTACCCCAACGTCTAATTTTGATGGATTCAACATCAATGAGAGCCCGTTCGTCGATTACCTCGATGGCGATGGCAGCTTCGATTTCGATAATACCGAGAATGGCGACCTAATGATTGGTGGGCTTCCGGGTGATAATTCGCAGTTTGACGGAGATAACGAGACTACGGATAAGCGAAAGAGTCCTGAAGACGATGCTGAAGATCCGGATGGTGGTGGGAAGCGAAGAGAGCCAGAGGATAAGACTGCGAAGAAACCAGGTAGAAAGCCGCTGACCTCCGAACCAACAACTGTATATATTCACCAACCTTTTTCCACTAAATCAAGTACGCTAACAGCAGTCTAGAAACGCAAGGCTCAAAACCGAGCGGCTCAACGAGCATTCAGAGAGAGGAAAGAGAAGCACCTTAAGGATCTTGAACTAAAGGTTTCCGAGTTAGAAAAGGCCTCCGATGCCGCAAACCACGAAAATGGTCTACTCCGTGCCCAAGTCCAGAGGTTACAGACTGAACTTCGCGAATACCGCAAGCGCCTCTCACTAAACAGCACAAGCATATTAAGCCGATCACCGCCAGTCACTAACAGCTTTTCTTCATATGTGACCGGGAACGGTACCACTGCGAATAATTTCCAATTTGAATTTCCCCGCTTTGGTGGTTTACCGGGTGCTCACATTCTTGACAACGGACCATTGGCAAAAGCCACCAACAAGCCATCAGTGAGTGGTGCTCCTGGTGCTCCTGGTGCTCCTGGTGCTCCCGTCCGACAGGACAGCAACGGACGTAGTATAAGCCCAAGAAGTTCAATTAATAGCTCATCTGCCAACTCTCCCGAGAAGAACTTAAACAATACTTCTCCAAATAGTGCTAACGGAATCCAAACGAATGCATCCGTCAATCAAAATGGTTTATTTGGCTCGTCATTACTCAGTGGCCTCGGCACTAGCTTACCATTCGATTATAACGCGCCTGTCAAGGCTCAGTCCAACCGTGGTAGTACTGATAGCTCTGCAACACCTTCTCGCGTATTCCAGTTCAACAGTGGATCCTCGTCCTCGAATTCCGATTCGCCGTCTGCATCGTCCGTTTCTCAATATGGCGGCCAAAATTCATCATGCGGAACCTCGCCAGAGCCAAGTCACAATTCGCCGAGTTCTGGGAAGCCCAACGACAACCCATTAGATACAATAAATGAAGGTTATGTGTGTCATGGAAATTCCGAAGGTGAGGTCACCTTCTGTGAGAAGCTGAATATGGCCTGCGGCAATCCTCGCAATCCAATTCCTCGTGCGATGTCTCAATCTAACGCCGCGCCAGCTCCTGCAGCTGCCAAAACACCTGCCACCGATATCAACGGTATCGATTTCCTGGCAAATCAGAACGGCGGTCAATTTGATCCAACCCTCTTTGGCGATTATCGAGAATCGCAAGCTGCCATCGTCGGCGATGGAGACTTCACTGGCGGCTTCTTCAACGAAGCTTTCCCTTTTACGGAATTTGGAAGTCCTTTCAACTTCGGAGACAATAATACCCCAGCAATTCCCAAGCCAAACCCCTTCGAAGAGATCGAACGACAGCAAGATGGTGGAGAGGAAGAAGTTGTGCCTGGTGATGATATGTCACAAATGCTGAATTGTCACAAAATATGGTGAGCGTCTTCGTTATCTCAAAGCTTAAATCCGATGTTGGTACTAACGAGCTAATTAGGGATAAACTTGCGAACCGCCCAGACTTTAAGGACGGTACAATCGACATTGACAACTTGTGTTCAGAGCTGCGTGCAAAGGCCCGATGCTCTGAAAGCGGCGTTGTCGTCGACCACAAGGACGTCGAAGCCGCACTCCAACGGTTGCCGGAGTCGCAGCGGATCTAATGGGCTCATGTAATGATTGTTACGACAGCACGGCTAGTAGCCAAGGCGCTCTTTGGTTCTGGGATTTTAGCAAAATAAATGGATGAGTATCATTCATCTATTGGGGACCTCTAAAACACAGTCGGTTTATGTGGCTTTTCTGACACTGGTTGCTGGCTCCTCGCTTTCCGAACTGTATACCTTGTCACTCTTTGTGGAGCTTTTATCTATGGAGATTTATTTCCTTACGCAGATATGGCGATTTGGTGATTTGGTGTTATAATTGGGTTTTCGTGCTGCGTCATTTCCTAGACAAACTGGGAATGATAGTATGTCAACGAAGGGCGGACCGTATGCTCCACTATATTTAAGCGCAATTGATTAAAATTCCAAAATGTTGCCCTTTTTCTGCTCGCGTTCACCACTGCGTTGCTAACGTGTCTTCTGCATGTTGTGGGAACGCCAAGTGTTATCTTTCGCCGGCCATGCCAATTCCAGTGCTTAAAATCGTCAACCAAAGACTCAAGACCAAACTTCTTGAGGATTAAGCCAAAAGCTCATCATACCGTCAAGCTACGGCATGTTCCTCTTCAGCCCTGTAAAATTTACCCCAGTGCTTCTAAAAGCAGCAGACACGATTTTCAAACTAGTCATTAGCGCTATTCCCCACTTAGCGGAAAATATCTAGTTATGACTCGGATCCGTCCACACTAGTATCTAAGACACTCCAATGATGTATTCATTTGCTCTAAAAGGACTTCAAACGACATCTAGATTAAGATGGAACGAAAAATGGCAATTCATATAACACACTGAGAATAATAACACCCAGCTATCCCGTCCTTGGCCGCACCTAGACTTTTTTCCTAACTTCGTCAAACTAATACCTTCATTCCATCAAGCTTTCTCCGATTCGGCATACATATTCAAGTATTTAGAGTGTTCATCATACTTAACCCAGTCTATTCCTTCCATAGCTTCCTCATAAGATCGATCGCTAACTTCAAAGTCGGTGCTTTTAGCCTTCTCTTCTTCGCTTGCAGTTTCACTACCGACTCCAACTATCTCTGCCACATGCTCGCCAGTGTTGTTTATGTCGGAGCCATCCTGGGCTTCCCCAGATTGTCGATTAGGTGATTCGTCATCGCGTACTTTATCTTCTCCGAGGTCTTCAATCTCTTTCAGCGATACGATCATGCTATCCGGTGCACCCTTTTCATTCGATTTTCGGAATTCCACAATTAGTTGCATGAATTGTGCTGCCCACACTCTTTCGTCTTGATGTCCGTACTGTGTTGTTGTACCCGCCGCTGTTTTATGGCTTCCTTGCACAGAAACAAGGTCTTGTCCAGTGGGCATCCCTTGCATTATCCCAGCATCGATTTTTGCACCGACACTCTGTGAGGAGTTTTTGGATGAGCCCACTAAAACCGTCCCACCAGTGATCAGTTGAATTCCGGTAACCAACCAGATATCAGGTGCTTTCCATGAGCCGTTCTTCCAACGGGCAGTGAACTTGATTGAAAGCTGCTCTCTGATCCAATCCTCAACGCCTAGCTGTGTAAAAACTTCATCTTTGAAGAACTTTAAGGGCCTTCAAGGTCGTTAGACTCTGCCCAAGCTTGTGCTCAGATAGCAAGGGAACTTACTTCGCTATCTGAAGGCGTCGACCACTACTACCTTCGATCGTGGCGTATGCGTTTCCTTCCCTATCTGCATCGGCGTGCAAAGCGCTAAAAGCTGCGGCACCAATTAACCAGGATTTTGAAGCTTCAAAGGTTAACGAATAAGGCGTGTCGGACTGTTCTTCCTCAGTCCACTGTTTAATTTGAGACCAATATTCGTCTTCAGTGGTGCTATTTAAGAGTTAATACATCTACTCATGGCTAGCCCTATACTGCCGCTAGCGTGCTTTAAACGGTGACGATAGCCCATCGCTTTGGCACCTAGAACAGTTTCCATAAATAATATGGGAACTATAGGAAAGGAACTTACTTTTCTTGATATTCAAACCTTTTTGTCTCTAGACCAAGGTTGGGGTTGAAAGGGTCTAGATATAGACTGCCTATGCGCAGGCGATTTGGGTGAATACCTCGTTGATAGGGAAGATACGTATGCTTCTGCTTTTCCTTCATGATTTCGATTAACAGCTAGATTTCCTCGCACTAGTGCTTCGCAAACTCAGGTTGAATAAATAAGTCGATCGTTTATTTTAGCGAGCTTCATCAAGATGTCTTCTGCAGTGAGATATTGAGGTATTTATTGTATACTGCGCCACATAGAGATGAACTTCTTGTTGCCTAGTGCAGAAACCAATGGCTAGAGATCAGCAGACCCTCTGTTTCAATTTAGCTTCGCCACTTTAGCCCCTTAGCAAGAAGGCTGCACGCTACGTTTATTGTGGCGTCCATCGCATTTTCTTCCAAGCGAAGCGAGTGGCGGCCCTAATCTGAGCTGGCCATTAAGAGCACTGCCCTGTAAGAGGCTGACACTAATGCAGCTCAAAATGCTTTTAGACAGCTCACAGCCACGCAATGCACTCCTAGAACGAAATCATGTGAGCTAGGAGAGAAACCGCAAAGCCTGCGGAAGCCTAATCTAGAATGCCTCAAAAGAACCACATTCGCAGACCGGAATCAGCTGTGCCAGGTTTCCTCCTATCTCAGCCTTCATTTTCCTCAAACCACACGCCTAGCTTTTTGGTGCCTTGCTACCCTGCTTCCAGTCGTTAGCGGGTTGAAATGCATAGCCTAGAGTTCGAATACAGAACGTAATATTTATGAGTAGCCGAATTTTTCAGCCTTGTTTTACTTTCTTGTAAGGATACTTAGCAAACACGATATGCTCAACGAAATTATGCTAACAACTGGAAGTTCCAAATGATATTGTGGTGATCCGTGCTACAAAGAAAGCATGATATCTATCTCAGACCTTGACAAACCCCAAGAAACACAATGCAACAGTCTCATACCTCCGCCTGCTCCTAAACCCTTTCGAGAGGCAACATTGCCTTATGATGATACAAGAGGACGTATTTTGCACATTCCAATTTCTAGTAACGGCAATGGCCACAGTTCCCGAAAGGATATGGTACTTAATGTTCCTGGTGAAATTGTATTTGAGGCCCAAAACGCTTTTTACGACTCTTTACGACGCGGCAATCCCGATGCGGGATTCCAAGCTCTTGAAGAGGGGCTTGAAAAGCTATCCACTCCTGGAGCATACCAGGACTCTCTAGCTTTGCTTTGTGGAAAAATCCGGATCCTCAGCGACCTAGAAAGATATGATGATGCCAGAGCTCTGTTATCCAGACTGACCACTGGAGGTCGCAGCTGTGATATTTTGGATGAGGTAGCTGTCGCGGATTCCGATAATCCCGACAAACGGTTTGAAGAGAATTTAATCCACGCCGAAGATGCCTTGGATCTGTCGGTCAAAGCGAAAGACTGGAGGGAAGCTGGGATCGCCGCTGCCGAAATCTTGAAGCAAGACGCTAGCCATTTCACAGTTGAATCACCAATGGACCGTTTTAAAAACTGTAAAAAATTCCTCAATTTGGGCTCAGTGCAAGAAAATTTAGCCCTTAATGGTGATCCCGCAATGGCGACCAGAAGGATGGAAGAAGCTTTGCGGAAATACTCGCAGGGATGTTCTTTAACTGAGGTATATAGAAAGCACATTGACCCCCCCATAGCCCGCCTTACCAGTTTTGACCACGCAGTTTGCGCGAACCTCTTCTTTTCTGCAGCAAGAATCAGCATATACCTCAGCAAAAATTTGCATCACGTTGTGCCGAAAGCTTTTGACTGTGAGCCTCGCCTGACAGCACAGGACTGGAAGCATCAAGCCCTGGAATTTCTTGAAAGAGGAAAATCACGCGCTCTTCTGGAATCTATTATCCGCAATGAGATTATAATTCCACCAAAACAGAGAGAGCTCTTGGAGGAGATAGCTTCAGCGGCCACCTACCTGATAGCAGCAAGAAAGCGTGATTCATTCAATGGGAACCAAACCCCCGTATCTGGCCTGCGGAACTCGAACTCAGGAGAGACCTTTATCATGAATGACGATATCTGGCGTCGTATTAGAGCGCGTATGAACTGGCGCAGGCTGATACTTGGAGCTTTGAATCCAACCTTGAATTCAGCGCTCCCAACCCGGAATCATGCTGAACTGACAGTTGAAATGTGGGCCGAAATACCACAAGACACTGCATTTATTGAATATGGTTTGGCATCAGAGGCTTCCCAAGGGTTGGTCATGCTAGTTATAACTTCCCAAGGGGTGGAAGAAGCATCTTGGCAGCCTGTCAGTTGTCTTAAGGTCAGGCAACAAATTGCCGCATTGCGAGAGTTGATGGATATTAGAGATGATCGGACTAAAAATCTCCCCACAGAATATCGGTTAGGCGAAGCCGATGAGATTATTCAATACCTTTCAGAAATCCTAGTACGACCATTTGAGAGTCATGTGGCATCAAAGGCGAAGTTGGTCTTCATCCCTTCAGGTGACCTTGCGCATGTTCCATGGACAATGCTCATGATGAGACGAACGCTAGGAACCATCCCCGCTGTTACGGTCGTTCCAAGTCTATCAATCTGGCATCGATTGCACTGTCCTATCAATAACCCTTCTCACCCTGTCATTTCTACCCCTAATATATCTATCATCAGCGATTCGCCGAGGAATGAGAAGGGCGAGCTCCGTAATATTCCATTCTCACGCATCGAAGCTCTTCATATCGCCAGAATCCACGACAAATGGCCTATACTAGCTGACCAAAACGATCGTAGCGCCTTTGAGTTTCAAGCAAAATCTGCTCAAATCCTTCATCTAAGCGCTCATGGAAACTTTAATCATGAGTCGCCTATGCTATCTAGTATTCATCTATTTAGTGGCTCACTCACAGTGCTCGATTTGAGTAAGCTCATCATTAAATCTCAACTCGTTGTCTTCAGCTCCTGCATGTCGGGTTTCTCTAGAGTTTTCGATTCAGGCAGTGCTTTTAGCTTTGCACATACCCTTCTCGGCACTGGCACTCACGCATTCATTGGTACTTTGTGGCGCGTAGACGACGCAGCTACTCTACTTGTTATGATGATCTTCTATGAGGAACTTCAGAAGGGGGTATCGCCTGCAGAAGCACTCCGAACCGCGCAGATATCGATACGTTCGATGTCACAACATTTGCTAAACCGGCTAGTTGGTAAACTAACCGAACTAATGCTAAACCCCGGAGCTAGGAAGAAAGTTGGGGATTTTGTGATCAATCCGAAGTTCTGGATAGATAGGCTACGGAACCAGAAACTTGATAAATTACAAGAGGCTCGCTGCTGGGCAGCCTTCGTTCTTACAGGCTATGGCTATAGACCTATATATAGATCTAATAACGTGTGACGAACTTCGTCATGTAAAACTTGGCCCCTTGTGTAATACATCAAATATACACAGTACATCTCCTATGGTGTCCATATCCTCAGATCGGCTTGATACTCAGCAGTAGTTATGGCGAAGCCCTTCAATTCCGATCTTAGAGACGCGTACCTACTTGCCTGTCCATTGCATTATTGTTAGCTTTTCATGTCAATTTTGGGCAATATAACATGCAGGGTATGTCTTACTCCCATTGCAGCTTGTGCAGCATCTTTTGACGGATATCCTGAGAAGTTCACTACGGCCTCATTGTCTTCCCTCGAAACAGCAATTGCCATGAATGCGGGCCTACTGTCCTCTGGGACTGTCGCTAGATATCGAGCGAATGCAGCACTAAGATCTCCTTGTTTGCTACTAGGAACTTTCAAGACCGAGACCACGTAGCCCCCAGCTTCCGGAGTCAACGCTGTCCCAGGCAATATTGTATGGTAGCTAGTTATTTATCAGCGGAATTTATATAGACAGCCTAGAACATACCATGTAAAACTTGGGTCAATGGTGTCCACTAGTTTAGCAAATGGCGCCTTCACTACTTGGTATGCTTCGGCTTTTGAATATCAGCCCTGACGTGATTTGCAGCGATTGTCTGAAGACTTCCGCCGTTATAAATTCTCGTACTGGGTTCAACAACATCTTTCTCTTCAGCAGAGGTCCAGTCCGCTATTATCACAGACATGCGTTCGCCTGAGCTCATTCCACCCACTAGGATCTGTCGTAATATTGGGAGCTGGGAGGAGATTCTCATGACGGTGTCAAACGTTTCTTTGAACTAATAGAAGCAGATTGCTTTAGCTGAGGTGATTATACCGAGGTCTAAGACAACTTACTTTACTGTCTGGGATTTGGCTCCGTCGAAACGTGGCAATCTCTAGAAGGCGACCAGGCCCATCGACCTTTGGAAAGATCAGAGGTAAGGACATTGTCAAATTTGAGAACAACTGAAATGAAAAATTGAGGCGGAGATTTTTAGGTCTCAGGGAGTCAGCCATCCGTTCACAGCAGCTCGTACACTATGTTTTAAAACCTTCATATCTAAGGAGGATCAGCATAGTTTCGTAAGGCCTATCATACTCACTAAAGTCCAGCAGCGTATTCGGCATAACCTCGCATAAAATCTCATACCTTAGAATCAAGCGCAAAGAACTGCATAGATGCAGGAAAAAGGGTAATTAAAGACCCCTGTCTTTGCTAATCGGGTATCACGACATTATGGTTCGTGGGTAGACGGGTTGTCTCCACAGCCTTATCAAAGTATCCACTAAGATGCTGGATGGGGAAAGTGCGGGCCACGGGATCACGGCGCAGTTCCGGACGGCATTTGACAAGATGGATGGTAAATTTACTAAGATTGGTTGGTAACATTTTGCTAGCTCTGCTGATCACCAATCTAGAAAGCTGATTGGTTCTTTGGTATATTCTGGAGAACGTGGATTGACGGCAGGGAGACAAACACTAACCACTGAATCCTACCAGATGCCGCCGGACCCAAACTGCGGCCTAAATCTTGTAAGCTAAGATATGGGTCCTGAACTGGGGTTCGCTGGATGTCATGCTGCGAGAGAATCTGACGCTGCGTCTTGCTCCGCCATACGCGAATGGCTGGAGTATACCGGCCTATGCAGCGAGCATATTATTATTTTGACGGTAAACCACTTAGCCCGCACGGTAGCTTACGCCAATTCCGGGTGATTGGCGTAACGGGGGTGCCAAAGCGGGACTTTCCAGTCCTCTCCGTGCGCGTCCTCATTCAGAGATGTCCGAGTTGCCCTTCGCGTATACATACCGAATTCTGACTCCGTGCCGGGAGAAATGCCGCGGTAGGTTTCGAGGGCATCAAGAGACCAGCCAGATGAGGGGTATTTGGTGTATTCAACTCTCTGATACATAGATGTCCGTAACTCATACGATGCAGAAGATGACTACAGGGAGTCACGATATATGTATCTCTTCGAGAGAGGGGGCATGGCACCTCCGTATATCAACCATAATAATCGTCTTAATCCAAAATAATGGATGGTCCGTGGTACTCAGGAGACATATTCTGCCAAGACTGCGGTGTATGTTTTTCGCCCCTCTTTCATTTTAAGGCGGCGATAGAGATTGGACAGCTGAAGTTTATGTCTTGCAGTAGAGCGATATTATCCACAGAGATAGTTCATCTAAATGATCACATGGTTAGATAAATCGATTGTGTAGTTTCAATGAATCCGGTATTTGGTGTACTTAGTCAAAGCTCCGAAAAGCGCTAGCTAGTGGAATGGGTTTTCCTAGTCGGCAGTCTTACATTGCTGTTCGAATTGTGGCTTATGCTAAACCTCGTGGAATGTTCAAGTAGGATACAAAGATAGCTCCCAACTCTGCATCATTTATATAAACTAGGATGGAATTTAGTGGATATTCTTGCCTGACGTCTCTGGAACTGCTCTGGCCTCGTCGCTTAATCCGCCGCGGTCGGTATAACTGATTAATACAGATGACTCATCGTGTTTGGGATACGAGCTTGGCGTTTGCTTAGGCCCCCGGTTCCGTCCTTCCCCCCGCCGCTAGCGACTTTACGAGCTATCAGCCCCGCAAGGAGAAATGCCCCTCAGGAACCCCGCGGGGGGTTTTATCTTACCCTTCAGTTCCCATTGACCTTCTTATCATATAAAACGCCATTGTCGCGTTCCCATAACATGCCTCGGTTCATGAAATCTCCGATATCGTGCCTAAGAAATTCTAGTTTGGACTCAAGATCATCATGCCTGCCATAACCTTGTCTCCACCCGACGACTTTCAGTCCGTGGTGATCGCCAAACTATCCGATGATGAAAGAATATCCCAACGGCTCACACTAGAAAACATGGGCATTGCCGTCTCTGCGTTGCACCGCGATGGCCTTGTTGTTCTGGAGAATGCCGTGGATCTCGAGCATGTTGACCAGCTAAACGCGATACTAACTGTGGATGCACTGGAAATGGCCCAACTTCCTACAACCCATTATAACGATGTAAGTCTAAAACCCTCGGTTTATACCTAAATAGGCTTTTGGTCTGTAGGGCAAAGTAGTTACATCTGCTTACCCTACCTTAAGGTCTCCGAAGGTCCTCCAGTTGGAAATATGTCGCAAGGTCCGCCACTTGAGCCTTCCCTAATGTTTTCGGACATTTGGGCAAACGGCCCAGCAATCTCTGTAATATCTGCTGTGTTTGGCCCGAAACCACGCGTGAATTTTGTCAATGGCAATACGGCTCTAAGCGGCTTCAAAGGCGGACATCAAAATGTGCATGCCGACCTCACGTGGAACCACGCCCAGTTCCCCTTTGGCTTTGTGACGAATTACTACCTGACGGATGTTTCACCCGCAAACGCCAGTACAGAGCTGTGGCTTGGTAGCCATCGCGACACATCTTTCGCCGACCATAAAAACTGTAGGCCGGATGATCCCAATTTCAAAGTGACAGAGGGCTTCAAGTTTGGCATTCGGAACGAGCTGGTCGAGGCTCGCCGCGCGTACGCACCACCAATTCAGCCCACTGTTAAGCGTGGGTCTGTGGTCATCCGCGACTTACGTCTCTGGCATGCGGGCGTCTCAAATCCCTCACCGGATCCGCGAATCATGCTTGCATTTGTGCATACGCCATGGTATTATGACTGCCCCGGAGAGGTTGCGCTTCCAGAAACGGCGCGTGGCCTGGTTGAGGAATGGGCCTCCCGGGAGAATAATCCTGTCGTATATAACGCCCATTTCGCCCCTGTACATTTGGATCACAAGGTTGTACCTTTTACTCTAAACTTCAGCAGTCATAATAAGGGGTTCAATTCAATGCTACCTGACCTGCCGAGAGGATTTGTGTTTGGGAACGATGAGATGGAAAATTGAAGAGATAAAAGATTAATGCTTAGTTCTTAGCAACCGCTTTTTCGGGCGTTGCTGTTGGGTCATTACTCAAATGTTTTCATAAAATATAATTTTTATTGCTTAAGATCAGCACTTGTTTGTTATGTTGCTCACATGCTTCTTTCCATTGGCCTGTAGTAAGCCTATCGACTTTTTAATGGCATCTCCCAAATTGGTTCACATAACATCACAAATAAATTAGCCATTTCATTACGACTTCTATAATAATCAGAGGTGTAGCTTATTAGCTTTAGCTAGTAGAATCTTAATATAGTATCACGCTAGTGATATAAGAGCTTCCTCTAACTTTGCTCACTATTTAGAGCGTTAGTGTTATACAGCGTATTTCGTTGTGTTGTAAAACTTTACGCTGACCAACGTGTCAGGTTCAGCAGAGGAATTCCAATTGCGAGTGCTAATGTGAAAGCAATAAATGAGACTTGAATACGGTTTACAATAATAGCATTCTCGTGCTGTTCCCGCCAATATAATGAATTAACAAAGGGCGCATAAGCACGCTTCAAGGCCGAAGTCAGAAGGTCCCACGTACGAGTCGGACGCCCTTCCTGCTAGTTATATTTTTGAGCAAGCGACTCTAAAGCCAACCCTAGGGCTAGATTATTTTACAAACATACTTGCAGGGAGGGCGTTTGACCTGTTCAAGATATCCCCTTGCACAGAAAACTCCTCTACGCGAGACCAATCGCGACGCGAGGTAGAGATGTTTGATGGGATTTTAGCGTACTGTTCATGACCAGCTCATGCCCCTGGATTGTTCAATAACTTTAAAGAACTTTATAACACTGCAGTGCATTTAGTTAGCCCAGGCTTCAATGAACAAGAATACCGAGTTAACATAACCTGTGCTTGCCCAAATTTCCGTCTCACCAGGGTAAGCATCTTGGATGAACAGTCGCAGACGCGATAGGCAGAAATGTAACATCACAGAAATATTGTCGCTACTACTGTTTGTCAGCCCATTCTAATATTTATGCCCTCTACGGACATTGTTATATACATATGATAGAACTCGGTAATGCGGAAGATTCTCCTGAGGAGACGACTGAGAGGTAAATGAATTTCCTCCAGCGGGCGAGTCCGCACAGGCCACAATAGAATCTGATCGCACATACTGTGGTTTTCAAAAGTATTGCGAAAATTA
>KV748703.1:34463-50203 GCA_001692915.1 Glonium stellatum | reverse complement strand
AACGAACCAACTGAGCCCGCAAAAAAAAAAAATATAAAAGAACCAAAGATGGATATATGGCTAATGGCATGATGAAAGTAATAGAATGTCGACTAAAGGCGAAATAAGATCGATGAACTTCTCACGGCATCATCATCGTACATGATTTGCCGCGTAATAATAATACTCCAAAATATTCAAAGACGGCCACGTGCATAGCTTGCTGCTACGCCGTTTCATCTGCCTCATATTTGGCCCTTAATGTCTACTTTGCTGAATGCTGCACCGCGCAAAGTTTCGAACAAAAGTCCGGCTTTGCCCGTGAGCAACCGGACATCTCCGTCTGCCTCTTTAAGAAGGTCTTGCGCGTTGTGCTCGCATAGGAACTCTATGCAGTCAGAATCCGATTCGAAGCCGAGTTCCTCGGTGAGAAATCTAATTTTCACATCCGGCTTGTAACTATCCCAAAAAGTTAGCCCATCTGTAGAAATTCACTTGCTTTTTTTTTAACGAGTAGAACAAGACTTACGCTTTGCAAATGTTAGCGAGAGCTGCTAGGCGCTCGCGCTCAATGAACATGTCCATCAAGTAAGCGCCCATATTCGGTGAGTCAAGATATAACCGAAAAAACCTATGGTAGTTGCCTAAAGCCAGCGCAGACCGTACATCTAACGCATGCTTGACGGCATGATGTCTTCTGTCTGCAGGGGTTAGATCTGCCAGAACGTCGTTCATGTCGGTCCGGTTGCACGTATGAATGAAATAAAGAATACGATAAGCCAGGAATTCCTCAGGATGACCTCCTAATTTTTGCGAATACAGCGCCCGCAACTGCGTTTGGCACTGATTATACTCACCCATATCCCCCTTCTCTAATGCGATCCTCGCATGGATCTCGTAGACGGTGACCGTGAACTCGTTTTTGATGTGCTGAACCGTGAGATCCTGGCGCAGTGACTTGAACTGGTCGCAAATGTAACCGTAATTGTTCTCATTACGCCACTTTGTCTTCAGGAGCTCCAGTGTCTTTTCTAGGACGGGCAGGGGGCGAACGGTATGGGGCTTTGGTGGTGCAGTTAAACGGAAATATTTCTTCTCCAAATCTTGACATGTCCCCACTACAGGGCCGGCACTGAATTCATTTTCCGAGTCATCTCGAGGGGACGCCCAAGGGTGAGGTGATTGACTTGTGGGCTTCGCAAGCTGGAAGCGTTGTTTCCGCTTCTCCAGCTCGGCTTGCGGGAACTTACTTGAACCTTTTCCTGCAATCGTATCCTGGTTTTTGCGCTGGCGTTTATCCACACGGTCGGCCTGACCTTGGTTTGCATAGGTGATACGATCTTCAAATACATTACGGTTGTTAGTCTTTCTCCAAGGGGGTTGGTTGTCATCGACAGGCTCGGTCAGCGGCACATCGCAAGACTTTCGTTTCTTGGGTGAGGGAGATAATGATACGTTGTTAGTGTGCCCATTGAGAGGAATCACCCGGTCGGAAGTAGAACCGTTTGTCCAAGCAGTCTTATTTGCATCCACTCCCAAAGCCATTTTTCTATCTTGTAATATGAAATGTTGTGGCAGCGGATAGCTGTTCCAGTCCACTGCAAGTAGAGTGTTATTTTCAGCCGCTTCTGAGATAATCTGCTTCAGCTTTTTCTCCATATCCTCGCGTTCGATACCAGGCACTGTGGCCTCGGGAGCGAACGATCGTTGGACATATTCACGAACCCCTTGAGGCCAATCTACTTTCCTCGGCGTCGGTTTAGGTTCAGGTGCTGATTGCTGAACGTCGCGATTAGCATCGCGCATCCCCGTCATCGCTGGGCGCGATGAACTCACTTCCGGTTCAGGGCGGGCAAAAGTGCGCCGAGGCGGTACGGCGGTGTATGCAGGTGTGGGCGGTGGTTGCTGTCGCCACGGCACCGCGGCTGGTGTGGACATGATGATTAGAGAAGAACGTGACTCAACGAGGACTATACCTCCAAAGATCAAAAAAAGCGTAGAGAGCACGGTGAGATTAAGAAAAGGTTTGATGGGGGGGAGTGATTCAGTGAAGCTGGTGTGGGTGGGTTGGAAAAGGAAGATGACCTGTCTGGCACGTTGCAGACCGAAGGGAGTGGGCGCCAAGATATTAGTCAGCCGTCAACCCAATCGAGGCTTCCAATGACGATGGGCTTCAATCACAGCGACAGGCTGCTATAGATTGGACAGCCCCGAGCAGACGACGACAGACATCGACCCCTGTGTGGTCGAAGGCTCTGCTCAACACGAATGTCCTGAATGTTTCTTAACCAACTTGACCTTACTACTGCTCTGCGCCCTTCTCTTCTGCCCGAGGAGACTTTATTGTTCGTCCAAGATGCAGTCGGGCTCTATGAAGGGTAAGTCACTCCGTTACTAAGGCTCGTTGCATACGGAGTGGTCGTAAGCGGTGCTAAACTTAAGGGTGCGTGCAGGAAATACAAAATTCCCCAGTACCAGAATGGTCATGCATACCTAACTTCGCATCGGGCTTGTTATGTCGATAACGAGGAGCCGAGGAAACATTCCGTTGCAATCAACTTGAAGGATGTTGAACATCCTGAATTTTATGCAAGTATGCTTTGATACTTTGAGAAGACAAGACCTAATGCGTTGATAATAGGCAGGGTTCCTCAAGTCGTCTCCTAAGATAACGTTCTACCCTAAACCATCCAAGCGACTGTCCCTTTCAACTCGTGGCCCTCCTACACTCTCAGGGAATAATGCAACGAGCAGCCCGGTTTCAATAACACCAGAAAGATATGGAAGCCCACTACGTACTCTAGCATCTTCTCCAGCCCCCGCTCCTCCAACTAGTGCCACCTGGGTATGTCCGATCTGCTCGTTCTCTAATCCGGTACCGTCAAACTTCGACCCTGCAACTGCGAATGCCCATACACCGCTTCCTCCATGCCTCGCATGTGGCATTAAGCCGCCTTTAGTCCATGTGGTAAAGGCAGCAATAACGGCCATGACGAACCGACAGAGTTCACCAATTGCTCCTACACCGCAGAGGGCTTTTAACGACCATGGGAACTTTCTATCCACAGCTGGCCTGAGCAACGATCTAGCTGCATCTGCACCCACTACTTCCGTTCAATGTCCCCGATGCACCTTTGGAAATCACCCTTCTTTACTGTCATGTGAGATGTGTGGAGCTTCTTTAATATCCATTGCAGACAAACGCCTCGAACTTGCCCGAAACATTGGGAGGTCAGATTCGCCCGGACCATCTTTGACCAACCTACCACTGCAAGGTGAGTCGATAGAGTGTATTAAGTTTTCCTTCCGTGGTGGCGGCGAGAAAATATTCTACGAACGCTTAAAGAACGCATTGGTGCAACGTAAGTGGTTGCTTCAAAGCGCCCCGCCTATCCCAAAACCAAACCGGTTATCAGGAGTGTTCGATGACGGATATGTGACTGGCTCTGATCAAAACGAAAGAGATCCGGAGCGCAACAAAGTTGTTGGTATTGCTGGGCTAGAGCGAAGAGGCTTGGAGCAAAGAAGGAACAACGAGCTGATGCTCGGAACGGCCTTCGAAGACCTAGAAGCTCTTATGACCTCTGCCAAGGAAATCGTTGCGCTCGCAGAGTCTTTCGCTTCTCAAGCCAACTTAGGCACAAACGGCAATTCGGAAGCCAGTGCACTACTCTCGCAATCTGCATCTGCACTGGGGCTCGTCACTACAAAAGACATGCTTAGGTCGGGCTCTGATTCATTATACGTATCCGAGCTGTCTAGGAACCTTGCGGAGCTGCTGACTGACGATACAAGGGGAATACTAAAGAGAGAAGGCGGCATCATAACACTAGTAGACTTATGGGCTCTGTTCAATCGCGCACGAGGCGGAGTTGAATTGGTAAGCCCAACGGATTTTGAAAAAGCTGCCCGTCTTTGGGACAAGCTTAAATTGCCAGTACGCCTACGGAGATTCAAGAGTGGTCTTTTAGTAGTCCAGGGACGCGATCGGACGGACGAAAAGACCATTGCCAGCTTACTCTCGTGGTTTCGAGAACTGCACAGCGAACCACCTGTCGGCGAGGTTTCTTGGGACTGGCGCCTTTTTGGGAGAGGTGTCACCGCCCAAGAAACTGCGGAGAGATTCGATTGGAGTGTAGGAGTAGCAAGTGAAGAGCTAGAAATGGCCGAGGAGAAGGGAATGCTGTGTCGAGAACAAGGACTAGATGGCTTACGGTTCTGGGAGAATTGGCTGGTCAACATGCCGGCGGATTGTATTGAGGGCTGATCTCGAACGAATTGACCTGTACATGCATCATGAAATAGACGTCAGTTTTGATAACGCTATTCGGAGAGGCTACCGCACATGGCGTATATGGCGTACATGGCGTACATGGCGTATGTTTTCGGTGTCTTATGCGTATTTACCCTATCCGGGGAGCTCTGCCCCTTGGCGGCCGAAGTCGGCGCGTCGGCCTCCCGCGGCTTAGAATTTCTTAGGATGACACCCAAAGAGCCTGATTACATTTCTATCCTAACCATCACAATCAACGCCGCGCCTCCCGAATAAGTGTCAGCCCATCATCCGGCAGACCCTTCACCAATGGCTTCAACGCCCTGAACACTACGCTCGTATGTTTTATCGCAGGCGTCTAATCCCACGAAAGAGGAGGGAGTCATGGGGGAGGAAAGCGTTCAACGCGTCGTAGCCTCATCGCGAGATGCTACAGCTTCACCAGTTTCTGTTCACGTCGATAGCTGGAGGCCTTCAGCCATCGCAAGCAAAACAGAACCCATCGGAAAATCCACAGCGTCGTCTTGGAATACGCGGAATCTGGGTTTAAGGCTAGGCGCAGATTTCACGGCTGCTGCGGCTGCTGGAGTGCTTGTTGCGCCTATAATTACAGTAATCGACCGGTATGTATTTAAGTTAAGGCTTCCAGCTTGCGTATCGTACTCACGAATCAATAGCGGTATTATTGAAAATGCTTCCGGGCGCAATACGCTGGGAGAAAGTATTAAATCCTCTCTCCGACAAATAATTTTTCGGCCTCACCGCTTCGTCTTCTCCAAGCCATTTGCGCTTATTTTCGTACGTTCCTATTACCTTACGACAACTGTGCGAACCGCTAATACTTTTCCTTCAGTCGCTATATTGTGGCACGTACATGACTGCCAATTCAATAGACACTGCTTCCTCGACCCTCCGTACCCAACCGGCCTGTACGACCACAGCCGGACCCTCTAAATTTGTCGCAACATCTGCCTCCAACCTCGCCCTATGCCTTTACAAAGATAGTCGATTTACACAAATGTTTGGCTCCCCGAACCAAATCCCACGCCCAGTCCCTGCCGCAACCTTCGCCCTTTTCACACTCAGGGACTGTCTCACAGTCTTTGCCTCCTTCAACCTCCCACCCCTCATCGCCCCACATCTCTCTCGCCAGTTTGGCGATTCCCTTGAAAAGCACATAAGCAGTGCGAGCGCAGCGCAGTTCTTAACCCCGGCAGCAGTGCAGTTGGTTAGCACTCCGCTACATCTGCTTGGCCTGGACCTGTATAACAGGGAGAATGTGCGCTGGCAAGAAAGGGCTGGCAAGGTTGCAAAGGACTGGGCTAAGAGCTGCTTTGCCCGGATCGGACGTATCATTCCCGCCTTTGGTGTTGGAGGAGTGGTAAATATGAGAGTGAGGAAGGGCCTGATGGAAAAATTAGAGTAAGAAAGCAAGTTTTTCTCCTAGAGCACTTCTCGGTTTGGCGCACGGAGTTTTTAGATTGTCGGCTTTCTATTCCTTTAGGGTTCCTATTCTTTGTTTCAAGACCCTCCACTTGTAGGTCCTTGATCTGGTCATGGGCTCACGAAATTCGTCTCTATGCCTCAACGACGGGGTATCGAGAATTTCTGCATTTCTATGTATCTTTTGAATTTTGCGGTCACGGTTGGCATGTGGCATGTCTAGTCCATGTTTAGGTTACTACAGTGTAGCTTTTGGTGTTGATAGAACCAGGAATTTTTACAGAAAGGCTCCGTTGGGTAGGTAAAAGGAAATAGTCAGTTATGATTTCCATTGAGTATCCAAAGAGTTCAAAACTGCCCCAATTTTGCTCCAGCCAACATGCGAGAACCGAAGACGAAATTATTATTTCGATGTCATGGGTTTATTAAGCAAGTAGCCATCCTATTTTAATGTCCGAGAAGCATTACCCTAACAAAATCAAGATAGGAAAAAACGCCGACATACTATGCCAAAACTTGATGACGGGATAATCGGAAAGGCTAGTCCACATTATCGCCGAATAGTGCATGGAGGCTCCACCCAATATCCACCATCGTAAACATACTCAACATAGATGTAACATGCTTTATTAGACGATGGCGCGATTTTATAAGGTACCCCACGTGCAACAAAAGTGGATGACATTCTATGTAAACAAGCTTTAAATCTAGATATGCCTCATTTTCCAGGGCTATGTACGCGCGCAAAATGGGGGCTATGGAACGTTCCCACAGACCCGAGAACACCCCGGTGCTATTGAAAGACGCCCGGAGCCATGTAGCAGAGAATTTTCCTAGAGACGTCGAATCTAACGCTTTCATTAAATTTCTTCGGAGGCTGTCCATCTAGACAATCATAGGTTATGATAGTACCCGATAGGGGGGTGTAACAAATTCATATACAATCACTGACACCGGATTATACAGGCGCTCGCAAGCCTCTCGAACAGTTATAACAGAACCTAGTTCGTTTACACTATTGAAACTTGAGTTCGTGATTGTCGGAGTTGATATGTCTACAGGCTTCCTCCACAAATGTAATCTTCACTCATCTACTTGGAAAGGAGGCCTACACTTCTGCTATGCAGACTCGCACCTCTATTTAACCACCTTGCTTGCATCAAACAGTAACTTCAGAATCATGTATTATGCGATATACTCGATTTAAGTCTTTCTGCCCCTGATAGTGGTGTTCTTTCATCTAAGGATGCGTTAACTGCCTCTTTATAGATCTTTATCCACCTAGCATAATAAGAGTATTTCAACCAACGGATATCCAGCCCTGACTCAATCATGTCCTCTGCAGTAATTAACTCCATCTTCCCCACTTAGTCAGTGTGTACTGTTGCTATCTAGCAAATAATCCTCGTTCTTTTCCCCAGGCCCGATGTCCTCCTCGGTGCCTATCCTGTTAACCGCATCGGGCGCGAATGGACCAGTATTCTAAGGTTCGCCAGCTACATCATCATCGGCTTCGTCATTGGCCGCTGCCACACCTCTCTGACCGCCAGGTCTATTTCCGCGTTTATCGTGCTCTGTGATCTTCTGCAAGCAACTGGTCATATGGGCTCCGAAGCCACGAGCAGACCAATTAGCGCCCAAGGCTGCCCAACTGCTGTTAGGGGTATCGGGTAGTGGGTATGGGGCATAGAATTTCGGCGGGCTTGAGGAAGGTAGGCTCAGCAACCGGGTCGCAGGCTTTCACGCCCCTTGGAGATGGGGCTGGGCCAGCAAGCACTTCTTCCCTTGCTAGTGAAATAGGAGTTTGGGGTTGCACGATCTGTTATTAAAGAAGATGAGGACTTTGAGGGGCACCTAGCGGAAAAAGTGCATGGTGCTTAGTGATACCTTTCCATGCGCTCTTTTTGACCTGATTTCAAAACAATAGATAAATTATGCAAGCGAAAAACAATAAGGTCTCTTTTTGGATTAATGAAACCTTCAGAAAAAACCGCCGTGAACTTATAGCTGCGTTATCTCGGAGAATATAGTCCGGGATAAACCTATGCATCACACTCTCTTGAACTAGCCCCTCCCAAAAAAGTAAACTATAACGTATACACCCCTGGGCCCCAGTTCAGATAACTGCTTGATAAGATCGACCTGGGGCACAGATGCTGACGTCGAGAAAAATTCTAAGCCTAACCTCAAGCTTAATGCTAGTACCCAACTCTGCCTAGGCCATCTCATGGAGCCTTGTTAGGCGTATCTGTTACATTTGTCTCGGTTACCACGCTACTCATAAATTGAAATGAAACCTCTAGTCTAGTACGGACCTAGAGGTTGTGGATGGTCTGTGGGACAAAAGTAATCTCACTATGGGTTTAATCTAGACCCAAAAACTGTCTCCATACCTGGAGAAAAATATGAAGTGAGGAACTCACCAAGAGGTGAATGGGCTAGGTACTCGTCGATACCTATAGAGTGCTCTTTACGTACCCGCTCTCTACGTGTCAAAAGTCCTTTGCGGCCTAAATGTATGCGAGAGAATCTCGCACGGAACGAAATCATCTAGCTTATCTTTGATGCCAGTTCCCGTGTCGCACAGGGACACTTCAGTCCCATCTGATTCGAGCAGATTTTGCACCGGGCGAAAATGCATTTCGGCTCGTGATACACATACATTCAAAAGAATGCAGCATGAGCCGCTATGTAGCCTTTCTGGTTGATTCAGAACGCCTACTCGGTAAGCATCAGGCTAGTTGGTGTATATTCGCGAGCAAGATCAGATACTAAGAATAAAATCGACCCGTAGGAGCTTTGAAGAGTCTGGAATTACATGGCTGTGTATTGAGGCAGACCAAGGAAAATCCTTGGGGGCCTTAAAGCCCGGTCGAGTAATTGGGCCTTACATTCTGCAAGACTCTGGCATGCGCCCTTCCTCCAACCTCTGAGGGTGGGTTCGGAGGCGGTGCCAAGCAGGATGCCAATACGGGCAGACGAGAAACAGCAATTAGGTGCGGGGTCCCGAGCTAAACGTTTTGCTTTATTCCAGCCTCCGCCGTTGAAAACATCTCACATGTTTTTTCTTACCCTATGCGTGTTCCATTTCCTGTCTTCCTCTCAACAAGTATCTCCACTGCTTTTGTCTACCCTTTTGCAACATGAATATCTGTGGCTTAAGCTGTGCTCATTCCGGGAGTCTCCACATTTCGTTTGAATCGCCAATGCTTTTCGTATGTGTGTTCCCGTGATGGCCCCAGGCTTCCCTCTGCACACCCTTTGGCATGCCAATCAGCTCGGGCTTGGTTCTGCATGGAGCATCCATTGAAGAGTGCAGACTTAAGCCCAGTTCCGCCACGCTCTTTTCTGATTGCCCCTATACTCATGGACCGTGTAAGGCTGAGCAGAAATCGGCTTGGCACGACACGAAGCATTTCCATGGCATTGGGGGCCTCCCACCCTTACGGTTCTTCTTCTTTCATCCTACGCAGTTTCGCTCTTGTAGCATCCGTTAGTGATCGCCGTCACTTGGACGTTGACCTTTTTCTTTAGTCATGATTTGGCTTCCAACAGCTCCCCTGGCCATTGCCTTCGGCCTCATACAGTTGGCCGTTGTCTGTTCAGCGCAAAACGCTGCATCGCAAAGCTTTCCACCGTCAGTGACGACTTCCTCTGTTCAGCAGACTCACACTATCACTGTGGGAAATGGAGATAACAAATTCAATCCTCCTATTACGCAAGCTGAAGTTGGAGATGTGATAAAGCCTACTGTTTCCGTTAGTGAAGAGTTATACTGACAGATCCATCAAGCTCATCGAGTTCGACTTCTTCCCTCCCAATCACTCTGTGGTTCGCGCAGAGTATAAATATCCCTGTATTCCGTATGAAGACACGGGCACGGATAAAGTAGGCTTCTTCTCGGGATTTCGCCCGGTTGATGTTGTCTTATCAAATGTAAGTTTGAACTAGCAGAAATTGCAGGCGGCTTCTTTGTTTTCTCGGCATCAGTACATCCAAGCATCGAGACGCAGAGTTTTCTGTTGCCCGCAAAGGTAGTGTGGAGTATATTTATCCCCCGTTATGAAGGACTTCAGCGTGCTTTCTGTAGCAGTTTGGCTACAAGAAATCATTGGGTCTTCCAAGCGGGCAGGTCTCTCCAAATACCTTTGGCATCGGACTCATACGCGAGCAATATCTCATCTACCATGACTTGACAGATATTCAATTACTCACCTATACTGACACGTATAAGCCACCAAAATGGACAGTCGTCGTTAACGACACTTACCCAATATTTTTCTACTGCTCAGCGCCTGGCTCTTGCATCAACTTCGGCATGGTGGGCGTAATCAACCCGGTAAGTCTCTCTTACAACCCTCTGGTCTCCCTGCTTCCCCCTTACTAACCACACTCCCAGAATGCCACGACATCTTACGAAGTGCAGCGCTCGATGGCCTTAGCCGCAGCCTACATGCTGCAACCAGGCTCGCCCTTCCCAGCCGAAGCAGTCTCATCCAGCTCCGCCTCATCCTCCACCTCCACCTTCACCACCTCCACAACCACAACCAGCACCAGCACCACCGCAGCCAGCACCAGCACCGCCGCCGCAGCCGCCGCCGCCGCCACCCCATCCTCCCACACGACCCTAAGCAGCGGCGCCATCGCCGGCATCGTCGTCGGCGCCGCCGCCGTGCTCACCCTAGCCGCCGCCCTCTTCTTCTACATCGGGCGGTCCAAAACGCTCGAATCCCAAGTCCAGCGCAACGCCGCCGCCGTCGCCGCAACAACAGCAACGGTCCAGCACCAGCACCCGCCGCCGCACCCCGGCATGTACCAGGCGGCCAGCGGCCACATCTACGTCCCGATGAAGCTCGACGACTCGGCCCGCAACAGCGCCGTCCCGTATGATCTGGCGGCGGCGGCGGCGGCACAGCAGCAGCAGCAGCAGGTTTATGCGGCCCGTGACTCGCTCAAGCCGGATGCGGGGGTTGAGGTCGAGGAGGCGCATTCGCTGCGCTCGACGAACGGGTCGCCGGGCGTGGGTGCTGGGGGAAACGGAAGGGGAGGGGGCGGAGGAGGAGGTGGTGGTGGTGGTGGAGGAGGAGGAGGAGGCGCGTGGGCAGGCGTGCCGTACGCGCTGTATGGGCAGCAGTATGCGGCTGGGAATCCGCAGGCGTAAGTCAGTTCCGCGTTCCATGATCCCCCCCGACCCCCTTCCCTGCCCTCTCCCCTCCAACTCCGCCTTTTGCGGTGGATCCCTAGACTGAGAGGGTGGAAAGGGGGTAAGGGGGGAGAAAGAAGGGGACGGGTTGTGAGGGAGGGTAGGGAGGGGAGGGTGCTCTCTAGTGTTTTTTTGGCTGATGCGTATGCCGTTGTTCTAGGCTGGCTAGAAACCCGGGGAATGTGAGTCCACGTCTGCCAGCTGTGCCGCCGGCGTTGGTGCCGGTGACACAGTACTATGACTCCGTTGCGAAGCCGCCGTTAGGGGCTAATGTGAGTGGTGCACATGAGATGGACGCAGAGTTGCCGGTTCACATATCGAATGATGGCCGTGGTCAAATCAACTAAACGACGGGATGACATATTTTTTAGGTGTTGAGCTTGGCGTTCTGGTTGGTGGGTGGTGGGAACACATAAGTCTTTCGCTCCCGGAGGAACCCTTCCTCCTTATATTTTTTCCTGTCCATCGCTGCGAAGAAAAGTCTCGTGCAAAAGACGCAAGCCTAGCAAGGAAGCAGATAAAAATGTAACTTTAATCACCATTCATTCAGCAGCGCAAAAGCGCTTTATGCTTCAGGTCGCTCACTATGCCAACCTTTATCTAGTTGTTTCCCGGCTTTGCGCCATTTCGTCCATTGAACACCTTACAGCGCCCACAAAGGAGAATAGGAATTCAAACAGAAGCTAATTTTCCCATATCCCACCAAAAAGCCCATCGCGGCAGGAGAGCGCGCGAGAGAAAGGGGGTTTGTGAAGTTTGCCATCCCATACATTGGAAAAGTGGTTGAAACGTGAGGGGTTATCTCGCTGGAGAAAACATGAGGATATAATATGATACATTAAAACGTGACAGGGTCATGCCTGGCGCCCTGCGCTGGGCGCCCATTGAGTAAAGGAAAAAAAAAAACTGGTGCAAAAGAAAAGGCGATTCAGCCCGGAGCGGGAAAAACCGGTGGAGGCGGGTGCGGTTTCGCTTCTTCGTTTGTGGAAGCAGGCGCTGGCGATGATTCCCGTGCTATACTTTGTGTATCCGCTGCTTTTGTGGGAGGAGAAGCTTCTGGGGGCGAGTTTGAAGAGTGTGTGTTGTTACTAGCATATGAATCTTGCCCCGTTGCCGTTAGCACAGACTGTGCGTGGGGGCTGATGGCGGAGGTCGAATTTGGCAGAGTAACTGAATGAGTTTCGGTATTCTTTTTCGCCCTTCTACTCGTATAGTCACTCAGGCTAAGCTTCTTACGTGCTGGTCCTGAATTAACAGCACTCGTAACGGATGGAGAGAAGAGTGCGGGATTCGGATTCAACGTAGTTGGTGAATGAGCTATTGAGCCGCTTGTGATTGCGCTGTTAACTGAGCCGGGCGTACCCATACCTGAAGGGGTCGAAGGAGGCTTAGTAGAGAAGTCTGGCGTTGGAGGGAGCTGAACAAAAAGACCGACGGGTTTTTGTGCTGGTTGGGGAGTGGTTAAAGTAGGAGATGTCGATGAGGGCGGCCACGGAGGAGGTGGAGGTTGGATTGGAGGGTGTGATGCTTGAGATGGGTTTTCAGCTGGAGGAGCACTAGGTGATCGCGTCGGTTTCGGAGAGCTAATGGTGGGAATGGAGATAGCAGGATCATCTGCCTCTTTCATCTCAACATCTTTCTCAGGAGCAGGCTGATCAGGGCTTAGGGCAGCGGATGAATCAGCCTGACACTCGGCAGTAGCCATTGTGGATATATCCTTGTATGCTGATTCGGAGGCATTCCATGGCTTGCTTTCAGCCACATCTTGGAGAGCTGGAGATTGGACTTCTGTCTTGACCGATCGCTTCTGTTCTCGCAGTAGCCTTTCCTCTCGTGCTTCTATGACAAGTTTTCGTTTAAATGAAAGCGGTGGTTTAGGAGGTTTTGTCCTAATTGGTAAGGATGTGCTGGAGGCGTCCTTGGGTTCCGTTTGTGTAGATTTATCGACATACTCTAAGCGCGGTCTGGGGGATTGGTTGGATACATGGCAGTTTGTTCTTCCTAGGGCTCCTGTAGCGCGATGACTATTGGTGTTGATGATTTTGCGTGAAATGACGGCTTCGGACCCTCGCAACTTTAAAGCAGCAGACATGATGGAAGGAGAAGACTCAGGATGGCCGAGTCGTTTCTGTATAGTACGATTAGTTCTAAGCTCTAAATTAAGTTCGCTGATAGTCTTACAGAAGTCATAATGCCTGGTGTATTGAGGGTTGACCCGGCGCTATTTCGTTTCCTTCTTTTAGCACCATGTTGCTCATTATGCTCGAGTTGTTCGAAAAAACGTTCTTGCTGTTCTATTTTGCGCTTTTCGCGATCAGACATTCTAACGTCCAATCCACCATCAACAGAGAAGTGTGTCATAGGCGTTATATCTCGACTTCCTGGCTTACTACGAGAAGAGCCGGACGTTGACCGACTGTCCACATGATCTTCATCCTGGCCATCACGATTGAACGCCTCGCTTCCCGCCCGACTGTTGGTTGCACAACCAGTGCTTAGAGGCGAAATTTGTGTTTTCTTGGACTTTTTGGACTTGATGGCTTTAGACTGGATCGAAGACTCGGAATGGCTATTCGGACGGCGCGCTCGCTCCAAGAGGCATCCCCCTCCACTCGATGGATCGCAAGCGCACATGCCGAAATTAGCTAGTACACAGGCCACCCAGTGCAGTAAAGGCTCAACCTTCTTAAATCCTTCTTTTCGTATATCGCCATTTGTAACAGAGTTTGATAATAATTGCCGAATCTCAGGACTTATCTCCCAGCCAATGGTCAGCTCATCGCCAGGCTGGATTTCTTCAGATGCGACAAAGCAAAAATGGGATCCTCCTTCCCGGTTCTCAGTGACAAGAATTTTCATAAGCATGTTCGGCTTACAGCTTCTTCTGGCATATCTTAACATAGTACCTTCACGACGAGTATCGATGTAAATTGGGAGGTGGGGAGGGAAGAAGACGAACGGCTCTGGATGTTGTAAAAGGTCCCAACGATTGTAAGGATTTTGGAAATAGTCTGCTTTGCGGCCGATAAGTCCTTTCAACTCACCAATATAGGCACCATCAGGAATCGTAGTTTCAACGGTAAGACAATGCCAAAGAGGAGTGTTCTCCACGACCCTTTTGGTGATTACCGGTGCGATAGACTCCAGATCTGCAATAGAACCTTCTACGCGATGGAATATCTGAGCTGGTTCCATTCCATTTGTTGCTTTAGCAAGAGCATCAGCGTCATCAAGCCATGTGGAAATCTCATTGGCCACCCCAATGTCGGTGTAGGAGTTTGAGTCGATTAGAGCCGGCTCTGGCTGGCGACAGAGCCGAATGAACTCGGGTGAGAAGTCTTCTGTATAGCCGTTAGATCCCGGAGTAGTAGGAGACTTGACGGGGCTTTGTCCGTTGTACATGGCCGATCCAGCTCGTTTACGAGAACTCGGCGGTACGGTAGGTGTCTGGCTGATGATGCCGACCGAACCCGAGGGTTTGTGGCCGGTCTTCGGTCGTTTCGCTGGTGGAGGCTGATCTCTTGGGCTTCCACTCTTTCGTTCCGTGCCATAATGGATGTCGTTGTTCGCATGGACAGCCCATCCATTCGTCTGGACTGCTCCGGGAGCATCCTTGACCCTTTTCTTGTGACCTTTTGTGGAACTCTTTGGTTTCCCTTTTCGTTCGCCAATATTATGCAGTTCTCGAAGCTGTCTTTGTTGCTCGGCAGCTCGTTTCGCGTCGACGGGCCGAGGAGAGCAGTCTGCGCATTCGTGAATGTCTGGTACATGCTGTGGCGACTCGTAATAGCACACAATGTGCTGCCACGTATCGCATGTCTCACACAGAACAGTATTCCCGTCGTCGTCAGGGAAGCCACAGATGCACTTGATGGTAGATGATTCCTCCTCGTCGATGGTGCCGTCTAAAGCAGGTGAGCCGTTGGAGAAGGCGAACGGCGAGGGACCACCAAACGGGGCGACAGAGCTCAGCTGAGGATCAGCATGCGTCCTGAACGATGAGATGTCTGTCATAATACGCTCGACAGAAGTGTGACGAGAGTAAAGTGTTGATGATTTGTCGCAGCTCAGACTTTTCTTGGTTTGGATCGCATGACGGCCGTCGCATGAACAGCAAAGGCCGAGCTATCGATATCGACAGCTACCGGGTCCGAACGCCTATGTGAACGAATTGTTCGATGGCGCGAGAAACAAAAGGCTTTGTGCGACGGGTGTGTCCAAGAGAGCGTGGCTCAGGCCAGAGGTACGACGATCGACAGTGGGAGAGGAAGGCGTCGATAAGGGCAGAAGAGGTTCAACGGGTGAATGGAATCGAAAGGCTATCATTACAGGTCGTTCTGGGCGTGGAGTAGTGTCGAGGCGGTTCAGGGCGCGATCGAGGGTAGGGAGCGTTTGGAAGGCAAAGAGGAGAGGAAGGGTGGCACTGGGGTGGGCCTTTCAGCTTTGCCGCAAACGAACAAGGCGGCTACAAAGAGAAGGTGAGGCGGAGTGAACGGCAAGAGGAGAACAGGATGATGCGATGTGAATGCGACCGTGAGGGGCGCGCAGTGGTGTCGAGGAAGAGGCGATTGATCTGTAGGAGTGTGAGTAGGTGCAGGACGAGGAGAGAGTCTCAGCGCAGAGACCAAGAGACCAGAGACTGCAGAAAGAGCGAGCGAGAACTGGTTAGCACCGGTCTAGGCCGGATGCAGATTAGCATGGGACTGCAGGGGGGTGGGCAGTCGTCGGTTGCCAGCCAAGGGCAAAGGGCGGCGGTCGCTGCTTACGAAGGCGACAGCAGCCCGGGCGCACCGAGCTGTGAGCAGACACAGACATGGACACAGACGTTAGTGAGTTAGTGAG
>KV748703.1:0-34350 GCA_001692915.1 Glonium stellatum | reverse complement strand
TTTTTTTTTTTTGGAAAAATAAAAAAGGAATAATAGGGCACGGGCGGGCAGACGCGGGCGAGGCGCCGTCGCGCTGCGAGCCGGAATCTGGCAGTGAGATCATTATTGCTGGTAGTGGGAAGGGAAGTGTGTGTGCAGATGCAGCGCTGATGGAGTCGTGGATTAAAGATGGATGCAACGCTGCAAGGTGGAACTGAGGTCATGGAAAATCGAGGGGCTAGCTGCACCGGCCCTAGCCTCGATCCGGCCTGGTCCGACCCTCTCCTGATCGCTGAGAGGCTGCTGCTCGGAGCGAACGAGGCGCAGCACATGAGCCTGGCAGGCGACGACCGCGGCCAGGCGCCTTGGGACGAGGGGCAAAGAGGCTCTCTCTGCCATTTGAGTCCGCCGTGTCGAGCGCAGTGTGAAGCTGCTGCTGGCCGAGCCCGTCGAGTGCGTAGCACGTTTTGCATTCCCAATGAATCAAGAGCCCATGCAGCTTCATCGACCGCAGCCAGCAAGCGCATGAACACCTGTCCCAGAGTGAAGGGCCAGCCTTTATTCAAGCGCCCCATGTTTCAAGTCGCCGAGCGGCTCTAGTGAGCCTCTCCATGGTCAGTCGATAGTGGGGACAAGAGCCGCTGGACATCCTTACAGAACACCATTGCTTGCTATTTCTTGCCATCTCTTGGATAAAACCACTGGTGAGAACTGAGAATTACACATCATTGTGCTTTCAACCTTTCCTGGCCGTCTTTGCTCTGCTCCGAACCTTTCTTCCAGGCCACGACCCATCATTGACTTGTCCGCCCCGCTCGTCGCGCGTGCCCGGCATGGTGCGACTCGAGAGGGTCAAGTCCACAATACCAGCAGCGAGAGAACCGGTTGTGAGAACGTCGGCGTTGCCAATGGGGAGAAGAACTTATTCAGGCACAGAAGTATTCCAAAAATTTCTTGAGCCGTTGCGTGTTTGGCCGTGTTGACCAGCCGTTAATCATATCTGCCATCATCCCTACACTTTTCCTATTTTCCCAGAGTTTCATACGCCATTCCCAAAGGCCCTCTGCCCGTATTGAGGTATATTCCTTCACACATGTCAAAGCACCCAGTCCTTAATCGACAAACGCAATCGAGGTTGTATGTTCCGCTTGGCTAACTCTGGGTAAACCGGCTAAATACTTCACAAACACCGTCAGGAAAAATCCAATTAGTGACATGTCCTTGGCTGATACAAACGGTCGGATCGCCCAGGAACCCGATCAATGTGGGGTTAACAGTCTAATGGCGGACGACTGGAAATACGTGAAGTATCCCATAGTAAAATCATAGAGACAACTCGAGTCAGGCAGCGCAGCGGGTGCTCCGTGCGATCCAGAAAATTCCCGGATCACCGTTTTCCAGATTTTACCCCGCCAATTACCTGGTTATGACCTTTTCTAGTTGATTGATAGCATCTCGCTTCCGGTTTAAGTCCCTTCTGTTTGCTAGCAAATTCTCTAAGGCCGTCCCGGGCACCAGGAGCTCTGCTAGGACAAGAGAGAATGGATTAATGTATAACTTCTTCTGGTAGCCTGGACCATGAGAGCAAAAAACAGCCCTCCCAACTTGAGGCCTGGCCCTATGTGTATCTGGTACTCCCGCAGAATGTCTTCGTTAATTGGTATTATTGCTGCAATTGTCGTTGCTCTTTTGAGCATTGCTCCTTCTGCCCAGGCTGTACCAAGCCCTCATTCAATTGAATCTGACCTGACGATCTTGTTGCATAATGATCTCTATGGTATCCTAAACCTACTTGGAAAAAAGTCTCCATTCGCTGATATCAATGATCCGTTGCAGGGAATTCGAGCGTGCGAAGCGAAGCAGCAATCGTGCTCAGCACGCCCCAAAGCCAGGCAAAAGCACAATCGAGCTGCGCAGCCATTGGTGAGAAACTGTGGGCTCCAGGCTCTTCAACAAGGAATAAAGACAGACTTCAATTTCTACGGTACCTTGAATATGATCCAGCGAGCCCCAGGTTCGAGTTTTACCGGATCGACAGTGGCTCGCCTGACAATTGCCACGCCATCAGCCCCAGCGGGGAAGTCCAAAGCGTTGATTGTCTTGCCTATTTACCAGCCCTGTGCACACAGTCTGCTCCGCTGTCTTCATCAAGTAGTCTAGACTCCTCGGAAAAGTGGCAAACGACAGTGAGCACAGGCAAACAGCAGATCACAGGGTAAGCCATGAGCCCTCAGAGCAGTCGGCGGCCGTTGCATGGTCGATATTTCGGGCTGACGGTCTGCAGGTATCGTGATAAGCTCACATTTCGTTTCGAAGGCATTCGCTACGCGGCCCAGCCAGAGCGCTTCACTTATTCCAACTTATATGAAGGATCCAGCAGCATTTCGGCCTTATCATTCGGCCCAAAATGCGTGCAAACTGGCTGTTCGGGATCAGCCTGTAGTGAGGATTGCCTCTTCCTTAACATCTGGACTCCTTATCTCCCACTCGACGGCCATGCCCCCCAAACCAAGCTGAGAGCCGTGATGTTCTGGATCCATGGAGGCGCTTTCACTGGCGGAACAGGGGCTGACCCAACTTTTGATGGTGGTAACATGGGATCCAGAGGAGATGTTGTGATGGTTACCATTAACTACCGCTTGAGTACCTTAGGGTTTCTGGCTCTAAATGATGGCAAGACGAATGGAAACTACGGATTAGGCGATATTATCACAGCGCTTGACTGGGTGCGCGCCCATATTGCCGACTTCGGTGGCGATCCAGACCGTATTACGATATTCGGCCAGTCTGCTGGTGCAGCGTCCGTTCGTGCCCTTCTAGCGTCTCCGAAGGCAATTGGGAAGTATGCTGCAGCAATACCCATGAGTAATCTAGCTGGGTCTAATTATGCGACTACTTACTCGCTGTATTACACTATACCAGAAGAGGTTTCTGTCGCTGCAGAGCCGATTCTGAATGCTACGGGTTGCTTGGACCCTGCGACGCAATTAAAGTGTTTGAGGGCTTATGATCCTTATAATCTGACCTCACTTAGCGCTGTCGCTCGGTATGTTATCACGTGGGCCCATAGAGGATGATAAACTGACAGATCTATAAGATATATCGTTGTGGATGGCACGTACATTGTTTCTAAGGAACTTGAGCTGAACAACCCAGGACCAGTGGCAAACGTCCCGGTTCTAATGGGATTCATGCGAGATGATGGCGGCCCATTCATTGGCTACCCTGCCACAACAAACGTTTCCCAGGCTCTTAATGCACAGTCTTTCAATGCCACATCTATTGTGAGCTCTGGGGATTTTCAGGTGCCACAAGGGTCCAATGGGACCCTGAATGCCTATAACGTGACCACAAGGGTTGCTACAGACTCTGAGTTCCGGTGTCTCGATCAGGCCACAGCATATGCAGCGGCGACAAATGCGCTGTTCACGGATTTATACTTCTATGAGTTCAATAGAAGTTATCAAATGCATGACTGGGATCCGAATGCACCTGTAAGTGTGGCTCTGAAATCCACGATTCCTCATTTTTCAAATAGTGCTTGGTCTGTTGCAGTCTTTATACATTAATCATGAGTTCAGGTTTGCGATGCTCCAAAGACATCCTCCCATTCGTATGGCGACCCATCCTTGGAGTACTTCAAGTCAGTCTTTTCCTTTCATTCCCCAATTAAATAGCATGGCTGACCGAGACATAGATGCCATTCTGGCGAATTGTTTTTTGTTTTTGGCACTCTCTATCGGCAAGGTCTTCCGAGCCGCGATGATCTTGACATCCCATTTAGTCAATATGCACTCGATAGCTGGACGGCTTTTGCGCGGTCATATGATCCGAACCCAGATCATGATTTCCTTGCCGCGCGCGGCTATACGAATACCACAAATATGCTCTTGCGGTCAGGGAGGTGGGAGAGTGTCTGCGAGGACGAGCCAATGTTAAGGCAGCTACAAGCTCCGATAAGCCTTGATGTAGGATTCCGAGAAATTAAGCAGTGCGAAGCGCTTGGGTTCCCCTTGGATTACTATCTCACGTCTTAAGTGTCCAAAAAGCCAAATTGTATCTAGATAATAGGTCTAAAAACACCAATATTTAATCACACATTTTCATGAGCGCAGGAATCCTATGTGAATAACAAAACCAGAATTTTCTTTCAGTGGATCGGTAAGTAACTCATCCGGAACTCTCCAAACGTGGAATGAACGGTGGAAGGCCGTAAGCCACGACTCAAAAACTTCGGCAGACCTAAGCTGTTGAGCTACGATGCAAACGGTCGGTCTGTGCTTGCTGTCAGCCGTGCGTAGCCCACAAATATGAGCACAGGTGGTTACGAAAGGTTCGATGAGGGCGTCGTTGTAGATACAGTCGCACGCAATAAGCACATCTACGCCGTAGCGATGGCTTTCTGGACTATTGCTTTGGTTCTGCCCAAGAAAACTTGGCAATGTGGAAACGGAATTGAGTTCCCAGTCTAGCACGAGAAAATCGATGTTCGAAGTGTTCTCATCAGCATAGGTAGCGGAGGCTTTTTCATGCTTGGAGTTTGGTTGTTTGGTCTTGCGTGACGTTCGCTGGGAATTCTTGAGCATGTTATTAGTTACGTTCTGTCGTAACAGCTTGAGCACATAGTCCTGGTCGGTGGCAACGTATTTCTTGATACGTGGAGCCAGCGCGAGAGCGACAATGCCCGACACACCGCATCCAAGCT
Organism: Glonium stellatum; assembly: GCA_001692915.1. Classification (NCBI taxonomy): domain Eukaryota; kingdom Fungi; phylum Ascomycota; class Dothideomycetes; order Gloniales; family Gloniaceae; genus Glonium; species Glonium stellatum. The sequence continues at coordinate 29,666 of KV748703.1, read as the reverse complement.
CCAAGACGACCGAATCGTGCGCCAGAATGCCATGCTGCATAAGCACGTTCTGTGAAGCGATCCATTCAGCAAACAAAGGAGTGACTTTCCAGACGACTGAGCCAATGGTTAGCGGACACAGGGGATTTTAGTGCAACGAATGAATGACACGGACCTGCGCCTGTGGTACCTTCCTTACGATTTGACGAGAGGAGGGTTGGAGACTGATGAATGGAGAAGTCCCTGCCTGCAACGGTGATGTCCAACAAAGGCTCTTTGGCGTCAACAAAGCCTAGCGATTGCGAAGGGATGGATTGTGAAAATATGAGAAAGGCTTCTAGAATGGTTGAAAGACGGTTAATCGTGGATGCTACAGTACTCGTAGAGACAGCAATCGAGCAAGTCATCACCTTCTTCCGGATCTGCCACCTGCTCGCCCAGGGTGCCCAGCAATTCGTCCATGGCCGCGTCTTGAGTGCGGGTTCCTTTTTGTGGCCTGTTGGAGCTTAAGGCCAGCGATTGGCGACGCGAAAGGTCAGAGGGCTGCCTAGGCAAAAGGCGCTGAAGTACTAACAGAAGGGACCGCTCGCGGCTGGCTGCTTGCTCGGCTTCATGTGGCTTCAGCAGGCGTCAGGTAAGGCGGCGTTCAAAGTCGCTGGCTCGCAGATGCCCCAATTCCCACAAGCCGTGGGCAAGGCGTATTGCTGTAGAGCGAGCGCCAGCGGCCGGTGATCGATCTCTGGCGGCCCGGCTAAGCAAGTGGCAGCTTGCTCCAGCTTCCCCGGAACTAGCTTATTTCGTCATCATCTGCCCGACCTTGTTGTTTTGCGTCGTCAGAGCATCAGCCAGAGGGTCATCAAAGCTTCCTTTCTCACCTTCTTGCCTCTCATCACGCCTACCTAAGCTTGCCCAGCCCAGACCAAGTGTGACCGCCTGCATTTCCAAGGCCTCATCACCCTCTTGCAAGGCCACCTGCTCCTTTTCGTTTCCATCTCTGCCTGTTACTGCTTACCGCTGCGCCCTCTCTCCCAACAACCGAGTGTTGAGTACGAGACCATCCGGGCGCACCTGACTCCATCGTGCCTTCTGGACCTGTGAATCTACTCCTCCAACCTCCGATATCATTGCCCCCTTAGGCGACATCTCCTCTAACCCTTCGTTCTCGTTGCTAGACGCGCTTTTGGCGTCGCCGCCCACTCCCAACATGCCAGACTACAAGACGCTCTATCCGCAAGCCAGGAGCTACAAAAGCGGGCTGGTGACGGCGGAGGCTCCAGGGTTTGAGAAAGTTGATGGAGAAACGATACCCCGCCGAAATGCGAAGACCAAGGATGCCCTCAAGCTTCGGCCGCAGGAAGATGTAGCTACTCTTTTCGATATCTTGAAGCACTCATCCGCCAAGTTCGGCAATGCCAAAGCTTTGGGTATGCGTAAGATCCTCAATACGCATGAAGAGACGAAGAAAATCAAGAAGATGGTGGATGGTCAGCAGCAGGAGGTGGACAAAAAATGGACCTATTTCGAGCTGAGCGAGTATAAATACATGAGCTTCGTCGAATTTGAGAAACAGGCCCTCTCTATTGGGTCTGCCTTAAAGAGGTTTGGAATGAGCACCGGCGACCGGGTCCATATCTTTGCCGCAACGAGGTGAGTCCATAGCTACACGGGAACGATTGTCCCAAACTAATGAGGTTTTAGTTCGCAGTGGCTCGCAATTGCACATGGTAATCATCCGCATGCCCCGTTGTCAAGCCTTGTCACTGGCTAAATATCTATAGGCGCCCTATCACAATCCATGGCTATAGTGACTGCTTACGATACGCTAGGAGAAGAAGGCCTAAAGCACTCCATGCTCCAAACTCATGCCAAAGCCATCTTCCTAGACCCTACTCTTCTCCCCAAACTCGTCAAGCCGTTGCGAGAAGCCAAGGATATTGAATATGTCATTTATAGCACTACCAATGAGCCCAAACAGAAGGATATTGACACGCTCAAAGCTGCACACCCGGAACTGACCATTCTCAGCTTTGACGAATTGATCAAATCAGGCGAAGAGAATCCTGCTGATCCTGTACCACCAACACCAGAAGATCTTGCCTGTATCATGTACACATCAGGATCAACAGGAACTCCTAAAGGAGTTCTACTCAAGCATAAAAATGTGGTCGCTGCCAGTAAGTAATTTCCGTAGCTATTTAGCAATCCTATATACCCATTTTCCCCATAGATACTCCACTAATTCTCGAGTAGTCGCCGGTGTAGACGTGATCGTTGGCCCATATCTAGGCCCAGGAGATTCCTTACTTACTTACCTTCCACTTGCTCATATCCTAGAATTCGTTTTCGAGAACGCGTGTCTCTATTGGGGTGGAACTATGGGCTACGGAACAATCAGGACACTCTCAGACACTTCTGTCCGAAAATGCAAAGGGGATATCCGTGAATTGAAACCTACGATCCTTGTAGGCGTGCCACAAGTGTGGGAGACTGTTAAGAAAGGCATAGTTGCGAAGGTCAATTCAGGTAGTGCAGTCGTGAGGAATCTCTTCTGGGGTGCATTAGCCGCTAAAGGCTTTCTTCTATCTTCTGGACTGCCTGGGAGCGGCGTACTCGATGCCATAGTCTTCAACAAAGTCAAGGATGCTACCGGAGGCAAATTACGTATCTGTATGAATGGCGGTGGGCCCATTTCGAAAGATACGCAGCGCTTCATCTCTCTGGCAATCACACCTATGATTAGCGGCTACGGTCTGACGGAAACAAGCGCGTAAGTGAAAGTTTTCGTATGGAGTGTCCGCAATTTTACTAATATAATGACAGAATGGGAGCTCTCATGGATCCACTAGCTTGGACAGATGATGCCCTTGGTGAAATTCCGGCTTCCATCGAGATGAAATTAGTTGATTTCGAAGATGCGGGTTATTATTCTACAAACAAACCCCCTCAAGGTGAGATTTGGATACGAGGGGGTGGTGTTACCGACGGTTACCTCGACTTGGAACAAGAAAACAAAGATTCCTTTACCGAGGATGGTTGGTTCAAGACCGGAGATATTGGAGAGTTTGATGCGAAGGGCCAGCTTCGAATCATTGATCGAAAGAAGAACTTGGTGAAGACGCTGAATGGTGAATATATTGCGCTCGAGAAGGTCAGTTCCCCAGTGGAGTTTTTGACGACAGAAAACTAATTAGCTCACGAATATAGCTCGAGTCGATATACCGCTCCGTTACCGTTGTTGCGAATATTTGCGTGTACGCTGCGCCGGATAAGTCGAAGCCGATCGCAATTATTGTTCCTGCGGAACCTGTCCTTAAGAAGATTGCAGAAGAGAATGGCGTCAAGGGTGATTATCTCGAAGAGCTCACCCATGACGATAAGCTCAATAGCGTAGTCCTAAAGCAATTGCAAGATGCTGGAAAGAAGGGTGGTCTTGCTCCCTTTGAGATTATTGAAGGTGTCGTCCTGGCAGATGAGGAATGGACTCCCCAAAACGTAAGTATGCATCCTCACAGATAGGATAATTTGACAGCTAACAATATGAAAAGGGTTTCACTACTGCAGCCACGAAGATCAACCGCAAGGCCATATTGAACAAATATTCTAAGGAAGTTAAAAAAGCGTATAGTAACAGCTCCTAAAGCAATACGAAGCAGGACGCATTTGTTGGCTACAGCTAGTACTACTTCTATGGTGTTCGAAGGCGACGACTGCAGCATCATGTTCGATATGTTGATTGTTTTTGGCGACAAGAGTATCTTACACTTCCTAAATCAATTTTGATCCCGAACATTTGGGGATGCAGCCTGTATTCTATGTTCAGGCGCTTTATATGGCTTTAGGTTAAATGCTAAGGTTGGCGAAATCTGCCGTAATTCTATGAACATGCTCCTAGAATTGCGATGTTTTCCGGAAATTTTGTGAAATCGCATCCCATGATTCAATGCTAGATTCCCTAAGCATGATATTAACACGATGTGTATTAGTACAGTCGGCGGAAAATCTGTTGTCCAGTTCTTAGGGCAGCTCCTACACCTATTCATTTAGTTGATCACGTGTGCTAGCTTCTCCCTCGCACTCTCAGAGAATGAACACCATCATTAAAAAAGTTCAAGAGGTTTCCCATCTGTTGTCCTCAACGCCCATGAGCCGTGTAAACCTATTGTCGTGGCTATCTGGACTTGCCCGACTTTCGCCTTTACAACCCGCAAAAATGCGCCGCTCACCGCAGGCCATAGTGTCCCGCCCGCTGGCAACGAATGTTTCCATCAACAGACCGAGAGACCCCAATACCCTATCAAATTATCACAATTTTCTAACCACCCATACAACCGCAAACTTCGAAATTGACTTTACGAGGAAAATTCTTGACGGAAATGTAGTATTAAGCTTGAAGTCAGTGACGGATGCAGAAAGCGCCGAGGTCTTGCTCGATACGAGGTAATCCTCTGATTCACTTTTATAATGACTTTGTGTATGGGTTGCTACAAGCTCTAGCAACGGACATGCTATTAAATGTCTACTTTCACAACTAATATATTATCAGCTTTCTCGATATCAAGGATGTGAAGGTTGAGGGAAAGACAGCAAAATGGACTTTAGCCTCAAGACTCGAGCCTTACGGCAGCGCATTATCAATCAAACTTGATCAGGGTGTGGAGAAAGGAAAAACCATTGAACTTGACGTATTTTCTATCCTCAACATTGCTGCATAAGATTGATAAGCTGATATGGTTGGCCTCAGATATCGCTCAAGACAACCGAAAAATGCACAGCGTTACAATGGCTCATGCCCACACAGACTTCAAATAAGAAACATCCCTACATGTGTAAGCTCTAATAATTGCTATAAAGGCTCAAACGCACTAAACGCTATTTATAGTTTCACAATGCCAAGCAATACACGCAAGATCCGTATTCCCATGTCAAGACACCCCTGATGTAAAATCGACATTTGATTTCAATATTAGATCCCATCTTCCCGTTCTTGCCAGTGGACTTCCTACTGGTTCTAAGGACTTTGTCCCAGGGAAGAACGATGCTCCGGGGACATTGCTATACACCTTCAAACAGGAAATTCCGATTCCAAGCTACTTGTTTGCCCTTGCCAGTGGCGATCTTGCCTGTGCTTCCATTGGGCCACGAAGCACTGTCTGGACAGGCCCGGAAGAGCTCGAAGGGTGTAAATGGGAACTTGAAAATGATATGGAGAAATTCCTTCAGGCCGCAGAATCCATAGTGTATCCCTATGCGTGGACGTGAGTAGTCCACTAGTCGTGTTTCCGCAACCCAAAGGCTTACCCCAAACGTAGGACCTACAATGCTCTTATTCTCCCAAGCTCTTTCCCATACGGTAATAGCCCCCAAACTGGAGTGCAATAGAAGTTTGCAATGTACTAATTATTTTTGTTTGGTCGATACTAGGTGGTATGGAGAATCCGATTTTCACATTTGCGACTCCAACGATCATTAGTGGTGACAGTATGAATATCTATCAAACCTATTTTAACTTTCCCTGACCAACAATCTCAGGGGAGAACATCGACGTTATCGCACATGAGCTGTCCCATAGCTGTACGTTTCCAGGAAAATTCACGTATTCGTCCTCTCACTATCTTAAATAGGGAGCGGCAATCTCGTCAGTAATTGTTCTTGGGAACATTTCTGGTTAAACGAAGGTCTTTGTGCCCCATTAAACCGCTACGACTACCTACTAACGACCGAGAAGGATGGACGACATACCTTGAACGTCGCATCCAGGCAAAAATCCATGGAGAACCTCATCGAGACTTCTCTGCGATTATTGGATGGAAGTAAGCTATCTTAATACTGCTCTCTATCACGTAACTATTAATCAGTAGTGTCTCGCAGGGCTCTACAAGATTCGATAGAAAGGTTTGGGGAGGATCACGAATTCACTAAACTCGTCATAGACCTGAAAGGCAAAGACCCCGATGATGCTTTTTCTTCCATTCCCTATGAGAAAGGCTTCATCTTTCTCTATCACCTGGAGAAATTGGTTGGTAAAGAAAAATGGGATAAGTTCATTCCACATGTAAGGACAAGGAACAACCAGCTAAACCTGCAGCTAATGATACCTTATAGTACTTTAATACATACAAGTTCAAGTCCCTGGATTCCCACAATTTCAAATCTACCTTATTAGATTTCTTCTCCTCAGACTCCGCGGCATCTAAGAAGCTCGAGGAACTTGGTGAGCTTACTTTATTACTTCTCTTAGACACATCTACCTAAGTAGCATGCTCACATCCCTGTGGTGTTTAGACTGGGACGCTTGGTTCTACAAGCCAGGCTACCCTCCAAAGCCGGACTTTGATCAGACAATGGTCAAAGCTTGCTTCAAGCTCGCACAGGACTGGAAGGCCCGTTCCAACAATGCCAGTGCGTTCGAGCCCAACAAAGGCGATATTGAAGGCTGGTCCGCAAACCAGTGTGTTGTGTTCCTAGAACAAGTCCAAACCTTTGCAGAGCCAATCTCCTCTTCAGATGCTGAGTTGATGGGAGCTATCTACGGATTTGCCGAAAGCCTAAACGTAGAGGTTGTCAGCCGCTACTATGGTATCGGGCTCAAAGCTAAGGCAAAAGCGGTCTACCAGCCCACCGCGGAGCTATTAGGGAAAGTAGGAAGAATGAAGTTTGTAAGACCGCTATTCAGGTTATTGAATGAAGTGGACCGGAAGTTAGCGGTTGAAACGTTCGAAAAGAATAAGGATTTCTACCATCCCATCTGCAGGTAAATTATGGCATATTGCCCCATCATTGTCCAGGTTTCTAATGCTTTTAATAGATCAATGGTTGAAAAGGACTTGTTTGAGGACAAGTGATAGGTGTTTTGCTTTGTCGGGATGTAGGTACGGTCGGTGCGTCTACTAGGTCATATAAGAGCCATTTAGAAAATCGTAGTCCCCGTAAGCGCATAGTTAGCAGCAAATATACGAAATATGTCACAAGTGTCAATGATCAGCGTCATAATGATGGTGTTGCGTTGTGTGCAAGGATTGGACGATTAAGCTTTCGAGCTCCAAAGTCAAGCTAGCACGGCTATCTCCATAACACGGCCGCGCGATAACTTCTTTCATTCCTCCATCACGCCCTGCTTCACCACCAGTGTTCGCGACATTCCCAACGGCCTCGTTACGGAGGACACGCCTTTGACTTTCCTTTATATCCTACAGGCCTCCATAGGTTAAATATTTTCTAGAACTCCCCCACCATGCCACGCCCGAAGCGGGCCAAAGTCGCGTCCACACGCGTCGCGCAACCATTGCAGCCATCCACTGTCGCTTCCCATCGTCACAACCCAGCAAGACAAGCTTCAGAACGTCTTGAGGTTCTTAGCGATGATAGCGAGGGTCTGATCACCACAACCCGAACGCGCAGACGACCAAGTCTAGCGTCGCAACAAGACACTGGTTATACCATGACTGGTGGGTTGGGTGAGGGGGATGTAAAGGGTGCTCACAAAACACTACCAAAGACCAGGCCAACTGCCAAAAAAGTAAAACCAAGCGAACGGCAAACCGAAGCTTTGGATGCACTAAAAAGGAGGCGGGATGCTACATTAAAGACGAAGGCTAGTCGAGTGCGCGAACTGTCACCGGAACCTACCATTCCTTCCTCGCAACTCAAGGGCTCCCAACTGGAGACGACTACGAAAGACGCCAGAGAACCTTCTCCAGTGCCTTCTGAAGTCGATTCATTATATGCGAGTCCGTCTCCTCCTCGCACAACCAACCGACAATCGACCTTGAAGGCTCAGGGTACCCCAGCAATGGATATTTCGATTTTGGCTCTAACAAATTTCAAGCGCAGGCCCAGACAACCAAGCATTCTTCGTATGGTACGACAGACTAGTGACAACGAAGATGATTTCGACGACTTCAATCCTGACGATGAGTCTACGCCTCTTAATCTTCATAAGAATGCTGAGCAGGAAGGTGTCGATAAGGGAACCGGTCGGAGATCTTCAACTTCTACACACACTTCCAGCTCGCGAAAACGGAAGTTATCCTCTCCGAACATACAAGTTCCGCGTTCGTCTCCGCCAGCCATGCCTTCACCTACTGAAGGGCGGGGGGGGTCTATACCTCCTTCTGAGCCTTCAAGCCTTCCGGAGCACATCGCAGAAACACAAGAGGACAGCTTTCAAGAACAACAACAGCAAGGCCCGGAAATTTGGAGTGAAACCATGGCCCCTCCCAAATCTAGCAGCTCTCTCTCAAATAGCCCTGTCGTGGTGAAGGCTTCTAAAACTAACGGTGAACGAAAAGGCCGCCCAAGAAGGTCTCGTAAAACGCGTCAAGTCCAAGATGAGGATGACAAAAGCGACGAGGACTCAGTCGACTCAGGTGCGGAAAGCGTGGCTATAGTGCGACGCAAAAATGCTACTCCCAAAAGGCCTTCCAGGCCACCCAATCTTTCAACCGCGAAGCTTCAATCAATGCTTCCCCGCCGTCGCCATCGCGCGAAAGGTAGGGCTATTGATCAATTCGACATTCCCAGCTCCGATGACGTAGGAACATCAATACTTGCGTCTGATGAGGACGAATTGCAACTCCCTGCTTCCCGCCACACTACCAACGCTCGTAGGACAGACGCTACCAGAACGCCGGTGAAGAGAACTTCTCGAGAAGCAAAGAAAAATACCGGCCAGACATCTGCAAAGAAAGCAACACCGGTAAAGTCCACGCCAACAGCAAAAGGGGTTACTAGGACGTATGGAAATCGTCGGGTAACGTCGTCTGACAAGGAGAATGAGAGTACATTCATCCATCATGAGCTCTCAGAAGAAGACGACGAGCCCACTGAGGTTACAATAGATCATGTGAAAAGCGCCGAGCTTGCGGCTGCAGCGAAAAAGTTTGCCGAAGTCGACCAATGGGAGATGGAGTTCGAAAGCGTGGACATTGGAGGCGAAAGCTCTAGTCCATGGAGATGATAGGTGTATCTCGCTGGCTTTTCTACTCGCTGGCTGTACTTTCCTCGATTGGGAGTGCAGATATAGGCGTTAAAAGTGGTTTTGGGGAATGCGGCATATATAGGCAGTATCTTGTCGTTCGACGATACGTTTGCAGGGGATACTAAATCCTCATGCCACAAGGCGGCATTATTGGTCATGGTTATGGAGCAATGCAGACTTAATGATGCAATGCAAGCTCCGTGTCACGATTTGGGAGGTTTGATCTTATAATGCCCTGCATATCTTCTCGTATTGATTGTTGAAGTCGTACCGCAGCTTGTGAGTCATCGTTTATATCAACCGTCTTCTGCCCACTCCATATTCATTCCACTAGTTCCATTATCTATTCGTACAACATCTATACCAGCAGTTTTCGACTATGTCACTAAATGCCAACCTAGAATCAGAGCAGAAGCAGACTGATCAACTTATCTATCTCTCCTCTCAGGACATAAAACACGGTATCAAAACGACATACGATGCAATAGCCACCCGATACCTTGCATGGACCAAACCCTCCCACGGTACACGTCTTCAATATATACAAAAACTGACACCTTACCTCACTGCTACATCCTCAGAATCGGAGGATATTTATATTCTCGAGCTCGGCTGCGGTGCAGGCGTTCCAACCACGCAGTTCCTGACTGCCCAGCCGGGCGTCCATGTTACCGCGAATGATATATCTAGCGCTCAACTCGCCCTTGCCGCACAGAACCTGCCCCCGGATAAGGTTGTGTTCGTTCACGGAGACATGATGACCTTAAATTTCCCCCCAAACACTTTCTCTGCAGTAGTCTCCATGTATTCACTCATCCATCTCCCACGAGATGAGCAGGCAACACTTTTGCACCGCATATTTCGCTGGCTCAAACCAGGAGGGTGGTTCCTCGCAAACTTTGGAGCGGAGGAGGATGCGGGGTCTACGGAAAGCGAATGGTTGGGGGAAAGAGTTGAGGGTGGAGGCATGTTCTGGAGTGCGTGGGGTTCGGAAAAGACGTGTGAGATACTGGAAGAGAATGGTTTCAGAATCAAGATAAAGGATGTTGTGCGTGAAGCAGAAAAGGAAGCATCGAAGGACGACGTGATGTTCTTGTGGGTTGTAGCAGAGAAATCATACGGGATTACTTCGTAGCGTAAGTCAATAGTTATATACTTCTATGCTACCCGCATTCCTCACAATCTGGAAACCTCTTTGACTGTTCGAATAGAAATAATTCTGCGTGAAAACCCTATCTCCAAGCGAGAAATGAGAGGTATTTATTCTGCTGGTGTTCCTCTTTTCTAATCTCCGCAAGCGTTGGATTTAATGTGCTTTTATCTCTAATGAGATATGTTCGGCAACAGACATTTAATCAACGATGACTTTACAACCTATTCGGCTTTCGTAAAGCATCGAGTGATGGACTTGTAACTGAAATCGGCTACCCTTACTACAACGAGGATGAAATCCTTATTGGTAATCTCGTGGGATTTCAAGCAGAACATGAAGCCAAGTGATAATCAACTGTTATATCTCCTGGTTCTACATAAGCCGCTCTCGCACCTTCACAGTTTTTAATCATAGTATAAGCCATCAAATGAGAATACAAGGAAGTGAGAATCCATCGCATTTCACCTTTCACTAAACGCCAGTAGTACTGGTTCCTGGTCTAGTAATGCTAAGCAGTCACAAGCTGCACAGTTCACGGTGCACAGATGGTAATTACAAAAGATTATGGTATTATTAGGCTCTGTGTAAAATAAGACTACGTTAAAAATATCGTAGGATAAATATTGCCCGGTTCATCAATGTGTCGGGTTTTGAACTGCTTTTCTCGAATTCCACGAGAGTAGGAAGACGAGCATTCGGCAACAGACGTTGATCTCCGGGTAGCTGCGAAAGCCATGTCGTGAAATTCGGCGTAAGGGCGAATCCCAAGACCGAACACCCAATCCCGGCGGACACAGGGGGAATGCGAAGGATAGGAGAGGGAGAAGTAAGTGAAGAGCGAAAACATCAAGAGCATTGTTAAGTGCTTATGGCCAAGTGCACTCGATCTCTCACGCTATTATTTCCTCGTATTCTAGGTATTTAAGTGAAGGCATCATTCCAGGAAGTTAATCATTTGCGTCAGCCTAGATATATCTGAAGACTTAAGCAGGAGTGACACGACATAACGAACGCGATGAGTCGCCGAGCTCGCAGAGACCTACGCAAGGCTTTTTCCATTTTATCTTCATTTTGCTACGTGCCCAAGTATTCTACTGAACCAACACTCCGAACAATAGGCACACTGTTCATCCCCGGCCTTGTTATCAACACGTGTTGCTTATTCTGCGAAACAAGTTCTTTGAGAAGCACCTCCTGCTATTTTACTAAAGCCTCAGGCCTCCATAGCACCTTCATAACATATGCTAGCAAAAGAAACTCAAAGACCAGGGATCAATAGCATTGCTCGTAATTACGCTTATGAACGCATGCCTGAAAAATAACTGATATTACGAAACGACAACTGTACAATTGCAACTACGCAGCACGAGCCGGTCTATGCTCGCTTCTTCGCATTAGCTTTCTGCTAGGAGATTATACCTATACCTATATCTACACAACGTACGTTTCGGGCCATGATGAAATCTTTCCACGGTATTACTATAAAGCTTCTCTAGACCTAGCCATACCACGATTTGCGGAATAATTCCGGTTGCTCTATCAGTCCAATTGGTTTCCTAGCTCTCACCATTCGATGCTCGCCTTCCGCTCGTGTAGTTCTGTTTGCAAAGAACCCCTGTATTCTCAGCATTGATATCAATGGGTAACTTCAAAGCTTCCTCTATTTACTCGCACATGGGCCACTTACTCCTTATATTGCTAATATAGACGGGACAAACTTTCACTCTCGCTGCTCTTTCTAATAAGTTCCATTATCTCCTACCTTATTACCTAATGTATGGTTCCTATAAATTCTTCCAATATGCGTTATCTATGCACGTCTAGTAGGCCTGTCCTTTTTGAACCTATTTTCTCGTTTTCCATGAGCTGCCTATTTTCTGTTTTCTATGTTTGGTGTTCGAGCCTTCCTGAGCTTAATATGGGCACATCTAAGGTGAACCGCCGTATATTACATCGACTCAATGACCCTCCGCACGACATCTTCCAAGTTCTCTTCGTCTAATCCCAATAATACATTCGCAAAGCCTTCTTTCCGCTCTCAATTAGAAGCCACGAGCCCATGCACAGAAACCACCTCCTCAATAGCATCTCCATCTCCTTTCTCAAGCCCCTCCCTCTTCTCCTCGATCACTCTCCACGAGTCCGCTTTCTCGATCTGCCATTCTACCCCTGTCACCTTTTCTAAGACTGCTAAAGTCTCACTTTGACTTACACAAAAGCTTTTGCACGTAGAGTAGCCTATTTCGCGTCTCCTTCTCCCTCTCCAACACCCTTAAAACCGCCACCCCAATCCTCTCCAACGTACACGCACTCCACCGCATCTCGCCGCCATCTAGAAGCTGTGCCCGTCGCTTTGGCAGGTCGAATCGCAAAAGCCCACCCTTAAGTCCGTAGTCGAAAAAATGGCCTGTGACAATACTGGTCCAGCTGAGCGTACTGCCCTCCCGCTGCCTAGCTGCTCGAGGTGCGCTCGCACTTTCGCCTTTCCCGCCATCAGAGGGAGCAGTGCTTGCGTATATTCGTCGGCGGAATCGCAGCTCCCGAAGTCAGCCAGGATGATGCGCTTCACGCCCGCTGTGTAGGCTGCGTCTGCGAGCTTGATTTGCTCCGCGACACGGTTGCCCGCCATGGTGACGACTAGCGCGTCTTGGCCGCATAGGGCGTCGCCGAGGGCCTGCACCGGCAGCGAGTCAGGGATGGTAATTGTATGCACCGAAGACGGGTAAGTTGAAGCGGAAGATGCGCGCGTGAGAACAGTGATGTTGAGATGAGGCGCAGAAAGGAGGATGTGGAGGACGGAAGGGCCCAGGTGCCCGTTGGCGCCAATGAGAGCGACGTTTGTGAGTGCCATTCTGTGCGTTGGACAGGGTGTGAGCAATCTGGAAACCGTAAGGAGAGGTTGTCGAGAAATCGCATAATTGAAGTGTTCGTCATTGAGGATCCCTGCTTAAGGATTTAAGCGTAACCAATCCAGAAGGCAAGTAGGATTCCTCTCTAGTGACATAGCGGGAGAAGCCTGAATCTATTAAAGCAAGCCGCCTCAGCGGGATATCCGATGTGTATGGTACTGAGCATGGTGATGGGGATTACTAAGGAATCCGCTGTTAAATTGAGGTTTACGTCTTCAAAACGACCCACATTTGTTCCAGGTGCAGGAACGGACTGCTTTGACGGCCTGTGACTCTGTACGACACGACCTATAAGGCTTAAAGTGCCTTGTTTGATTCTACCTGGAGACCGCTCATGTCATGTAGCAGTTTTTGTATATCTGGGACTGTTTGGCTGGCTGAAGGGCTCTCGGTCTATTTAACTCCCATTCTACGAACACTGGTTTCTCAAAGTCATGCCGATAAACCCCAAACCCTAACACGAAACTCAAAGTCATTCAAAGCATGTTACGGCACAGATAATTGTTAATATTGAGAGGCTCTCTTATAATAATGCCACGAATGCTACCCTTATCTACTGCTGTAAAAGAGATTGGGCTTACTATTCATGGCCTTATATAGCCGTGTTGTTTGCATGAAAATACTGGTAATACTGATGGCTTGATCACTCCCATGAGACGCAACATTGAAAATTTTTTATGGCTTACTCTAGATTGCTTCTAATTTTTGCTATGGCCTTTGTTCTTAATCTTGTTAAAAATCCCCCAGCCTTGAGGAGCTTAATAATCATCGTCCTGGGTAAGCATAAAAGATCAGATTCTGAATTACATTGTCACGTATTGCCACCTAGGTTTAGTATATGTGCTACGACGGCAACTTTCTCTGCCTAAAGATCAATGGAGAACTAACGCTTAGAGATGGTGATGCCTGCTGCTTTATATGCATAGATAGGTTTATTGTGGCATTTAGTTTCATTGCACCAACTCTCTTTAACAACCCATATTCGCCCCAACTACACGCTGGTCCGTAGCTCACACACACTAGCTGCTCAAACAAAGCGTTGAGCCCGCTTCCCGAGGATAAGAGGCCCTCCACCATCATAGCTGATGATCCAACACAAGTGCTTCGCGGCAAAACGATCGAAACATGCGGAACCCTTTCTGAATCGGGAAGGGACCATGCATATTCTGCCCCAGTGCTGTGAAGCCTTCATGCCCGGCCGGTGATATTATCTCTGTATACGAGGGTTCTGGAATGATGAGTTCCGCATTTTTTCTTTCGCTAGTTTTCTTTCTAAGAGACATCTTGCATCTGATATTATTTTTTTATTGCAAAGCGGTAAAAGTCCAGGGCGGCCAAACTATATTACGTCTGATGGCTCTCTTGGTTATACAGCGTCGTGCAGCGCTTCAATACCACAGGGCGCAGTGCAAGGGGTCGCCATGTACGGGAACGGTATATTTAAACGTCTACCTAGGAATGAGTGGTATATGTGTCTGAGCGGGGTTGGGCGATAGAAGGTTTTTGAGGAGCTGGTGGGGTTGAACTTCGGGTCTTGTGCTAGTCTTAATACTCTATTTAGCCAAGACCTACGGAGCTTGGGAATACACTTGATAGAAAGATTGGCATGGCTTGGTATTCGGGAAAGGAAGTGATGGAAGTTTGAAAATGGACGGTATATCAATGATTTTCTGTTAGTTTTCCTTTCGCAGAATAATGCGATGGAGAGGTGCGGCTAATTAAATAATGAAATACGGGACCGATAACGTCTAAACAGTGGGATTACAGCGCTGTGTCCACCTTTTGCAGGGATGCTTGTGATTGCCTTGGTTGCAATGGAAGGTTGGTTAGAGGTTGGCAGCGGAGCTGTCTCCATCCGGCAGAGGAGATTCTAAGCTATGGTGAATGAGACCCAAGAGACTCGCTATAGACTTGTGACATAAATCAGAACATTGGGTGCTATCTCTTATTTCTGTGCTCCGAAGGGAGGGTTCTCATCTATGTGTTTAGGTGCTGCGTTTTGTAAAAATGGGATTGGCAGAAAAGCGGGCCGTGATGCCGCTACAGAAGCCATGTGGCCTTAACAGTCCGCTCCGGGAAGACGACTTAAGTCAAAAGCATTGGAGCACAATAGTAGGTTGATTATTCAAAAGAGGCGCTTTGATGGTGCATCCGATGTATTCGATGTGTTCGATGTGTTCGATGCATATTCTAGAAGCGGGTTTCAGACGCCGCAAGATGACATGTGGTGGTGAGGCGGGTAAGCACCGCGCAAGCTTAGTGGACCCGACCATGGCACTTCCCTCCAACAATTGCACAACCGATCATCCCTGGCAGCCTCGTCTGCAGCGACGTCTCAAGAATGCCATTCTGACTTGATGCCATGCTCCTTGCCACTCCAAATTAGCACCTGTCCTATGCTGCTCCCTTCACACCCGCATCGCCAGGGCTCTAAAGGCCATGAACCCCACTAATGCCTCACACTATTCCTCGAACACCAGCTCGACACTCTCCGCTTCTTCACTCCGCCCGCGCAATCGACGCTTGATATCTGGGCTTGACGACGATTTAGAATCAGATATCCAAGGCGGACAAAGTACTCGTAAACCCTCACCGTTCGGATCACCTTTCAATTCTAGGACCGCGTCACCAATTCCAAGCACTCATCCTTCTCGTACCGACCCATCGCGAACGCCTCCGAGGTCGAATCCAGCAAGCAATAGCGTGCCATTTGGCGGGCTAGGTGGACAAAATGAAGGGAGCAATCACGATTCATCTACACCGTTCTCCGGTATTTGGGAGAACTCATGGTCGGCATTACAAGGGCTAGCATCGAATGTTCTAGGTAGCGATACCGCCTCTAAAGACAAACAGTCAAGGACGAAAAGGCCACCAAAAGTCACGCATCGCCGAACGTCAAGCAGCGCTCCACCAAAGCAATGGGGGCCTACGGGATCTACCGGCTCCCAGATTGGGGCTGGTTCGCGGGAGGAGAGAGAGAATCTTGTTCGCGCAATGAAGAGGAAGGACCTGCTGGCAGCTAGTGGACATATATATCCAGATTCTGCCGGAAGAATTAAGCGGCGGAGTTCAGATGACCGGATTTCTGTATCTGCACCACCAGCTGAGCAGGAGGATCGAGATGCATTGGTTTATTTGCATCGAGTGAGACCAGAAGACACTCTCGCTGGGATCACAATCCGGTTCAACTGTCAGCCAGCCGTGCTCCAAAAAGCCAATCGAATGTGGCCTAATGATAGTGTCCAAACACGACAAACGATTGTCCTCCCTGTAGATGCTTGTGGCGTGAAGGGCCGACCAGTACTAGACCCCAATCAGCATGACGAAGACGACCTCTTACTCGGCGGCAGTGGCGAAAGCTCTTCCGACAATGATAGAACACCCACACAAACTCCAGCCGCCTCGAATGGCTGGCACTCGCATGATCTCACTCGTAAAAACACATCCTCACATCGTCCACCATCCTCAGCAAACTCCTCCCATGGCGAATCCGAACCTCCTTGGAAGCACGATTCATGGGTGCTTCTCCCGAACGAGACTACGCCTACTGAAATTGCTCGACTTCCACGCAAAACTCTCGGCTATTTCCCACCAGCCCGCCGGAAATCTCTTACATTTTCCGACACCCCATCATCCTCTCTTGATCTTCCCCGGTCCTCATTATCTACAAATTCTACTGCGTCACATGCCTACTCACCATCGCTTACAAGTGTTAAAAATGGCAGCTCTACAACTATCACACCCCTCACAAGCAACAGCCCTTCTACACGCCCACGCCCTCGCACAACTAGTGTATCAAACTTTGCCCTTCATGGCCCTGGCGGCGTCGGCACCCTTGGTAAGAACGTTCGCAGCCCTGGCCCTGCTCAAGATAGTCTGAACAAACTATTCTCCGCGCACCTCCCCAATGTAGCGCCACCACCTGAGCAAGAATACTTTACGCCGTGGTATCCAGGCTTGTTGGACCTCGATGCCAAGCTGGATGGCTCGGACACGCCGACATCATTCCGCACGGGCGCTGGAGGCCAAATGATAGCCCCTGGAACTGTGAGCGGGGGGCTGGATTTCGAGAACGTAGGCCATGCTATTGAGGGTTGGGTGCGCAAAGTAGCATTACGTGCCTCCACTATATTATCGGAGCCTTCATCCAGTAGGGCGGCAGGAAGAGGTTCTGCAGTTCCGGTAATTGGGGCTGTAGGTGGCGATTTGGGTGATTTAATTGAGCTGAGGGATGACGCCTTTGAAATAGGGGGCGATGACGAAGAGAATGAAGGGGAAAGAGGTAGGCCAGGTACAAATGCCGCATTTGCACCGTCAGGTACCGGGCAGTATGGGACTGGGAGTTTGGATGCAGGCCCTAGTGTCCGGGAAAGGGGGAGGGGGAGGAGTAGCGGAGCAAAGATTGATTGATCGGTTGGTTAGTTTGCGCACGACTATTCAAAGATGCACGGAAAGATCCTGCACGAGGCGTTACTGGCGCGCGGATAGTTATAATTCAATTGGTAGAACCCTTGTTGCTGTCATTTATGGAGTTGTTCGGAGTTCAGAATTGATTCGCGCTTTTAGCATTTTTTTCCTGTTTGGGCTGGGTGGAACAAGCACTCGGCGGTTTGTTTCCAACATATACCTGGAATAAATCATATGCTTAGGTAGTAGGGGCGAAATGCAGTGGGACCAGAGGATCCGCCTTCATGTTGTTCCAAATTCTTCATTTGTGGTTAGAATATTCGTTGATGAGATGTCGATTTTTTGTGATGGGAGTAGCTGTTGGGTCTAACCTTTTAAGTGAAGAAGTCCGGTCCGACGTCTAGACTTTATATGCTGAGACAAGCTGAAGTCTGAGCTTAGTAGCGATGCTAGGGCGCAAGCATTCTTTGCATACAAGCGGCCGTAAGACGGCATACAGCCAGATATTTCCGCCGAAGTATAGATGACGCTGAATTAAAGTCGTTGGCTTGAACCTCGGAATGGGGGCTTTCGGTTTGGTTCGAGCGTCCCGGTGCCTGTGGCTTGGCACTTGCTGCTTCTGGGGCTACTGCGGGGAAGCCTGTCGCTTTTGTTCCATCCACCTCTTCCTTCCGTACCCAAGCAGAATACGAGTGATAAGCAGCCGTGTCTCAACCCCCGTCCATTTCTTTGTCTATTACCCTCTCTTACTTTTTAGCTGAATGCTTCCAGTTAATTTTCTGGGTGGTGCATGTTATGTAGTGTATCAATGCTTTGGCCTTTGAGCTATGTTGATCATTAGAAGCAGACAATGGACAGGCAACCCAGCCTCATAATGAAACTCGATTTTTGATAACCCAAATCTTTCTTATGCCTTCAGAGAGCTTGTATTCTTGATTGGTACCAGCAACTAGAACCTGAATATCCCTGAAAATCCTTGACCATATTGTCGCACCCTCATCGATAGACGAACCTTTTTATAAGGTATATGAAATGGTCTGTCTCAAACGTTAAGGTTAGAGATACAATTTAAATATGAGGATATGTGTTAGTGTCATGCTTTTGTTGGTCAAGGCCTAACAGTGCTTTAGAACAATGCTCGTTGTGTCGACCCACTTTTCTTTTTAAACAAAGAAAATTGAAACCCCCCCCACAGAATGTCAAATATTTATCATGAGTTTAATACTAGTGTCCTGAGAAATTCTATCATAGTGAAGGTTGGATGAATGCGAAAGATACACAAATTATACACTTAAAATATTTCGATTAGTGTAAAATCTGCGTGTTCGTCTCACGCAGCAAGAAGTCGAGTTTTAGCGAGGTTGATGTATCATGGCGCACATCGGAGCGGTGAATAGTCCTTTCTTACCTCCGTTAAGGCATTTCTAGCAGGCTGGAGATTCTATGCATTGATATTATTGTTTTCACTTCGGGTATGTGACTCCACTTGATTCATTTGTTGCCTTGTGGGAGTGCTCAGTTCGACAACATGGCGAAGGGACTGTCGGCTTGAAGGAGGCAACTGGTACGCAATGTACTTTGGTTTCTCTGTGTATCCGGGTTTACAGTTGCATACAACATTTCTACAGCGTTTAAACCCTCTTACAGCATACCCGAGCTTCTTCAACTTTCTTTTGACGATAGTGGACGGACTTACTGGGTCCGTGACGCGTGTCCTACGAATAGGCAACAGCGAAGATATATTTTCTTTTCGGCTCTGGAGGCTGCCCTTACCGCGACGACATTCTTATTTTGACTTGAGAAGTATTTTAATTTGATTGCGAAAGAACTACAGGTCTACCGACTAGATATTTTGAAAGATATCACACATCCTTTAGAGAATCATCATGTCATACCAAACTCCTGCTCTCCAGACTTCCCAACCTCAAGCTCAATTTATTGTCCCCCAAGAGCTTGCAAATTTCTCTATCTCGAAAAGCGAGTTTCTCATTCAAAATTCTCAATTCCAAAATTTGGCTGTTGGCGCTATGGTGTTCCAGGAAGACCGACTCCTGCTCGTCCAGCGTAGCGCGAGCGAACGTGCCTTTCCGAACCTTTGGGTAAGGAGCCGTCCTTTTTGAGAGACCATAACTGATATGTCTGCTTCTTTGTAGGAGATTCCTGGTGGATCTTGCGAGGACTCAGACGAAACCATCCTTCATGGTGTAGTAAGAGAGCTTCAAGAAGAGGCAGGACTGAAGGTCGCGAAGTTCGTAAGGCAGGTCACACAGTTCGATTGGGAGGACAGCCTGCCCCATCATCAGCCGCAGAAGAGGTGGGTTAAGCTTATTTTTGAGGTTGAGGTTGAAGTTGAAAACGGTAAAGAAGGAACGGAGCGTTTAGATGTTATTTTAGACCCGAATGAACACCAGAGATACCTATGGGCTACTGAAGAAGAAATCCGGAAGGATAAGTCGGACGATACAACGCTTGAATACATGTCGCCAGAAAACAAGACGGCAAAACTGCTTGGGTTTAGACTCAGACGCGGAGATATGGTAGAGGTGTAATATACTCCGAGCTAGGAATCCGTTAGAATCAAGAAAATCTCGGGATAGAGGGGGTGAACCAAAGCCCAGGTTAACGATAAAAGGTAATCGACATGGAGGTTCGCCAAAACCAAGTATTCGCGGAACAGGATCAGGCGTCGGCACTAGGCGTATGGTAGAGATACACCCAATCTGTTTCATCAAAGTGTGAAACTCTGAATTGTCCCGGGTGGCTTATTTGTGATGCTGAAGTTGAAACACAGTGCGCTGAAAAATCCTCTGATGGCTTCTATACTTGGTCTATTAAAAGAGGAATAGAGTGGCACAAATCGAGCTTTGGGGGAAAACGAGGCAAACAGGATATTTGCATTCTCTATATCGAAGCCATGTAGCTTTTGTGTTCGTGGTAGTGTCTCGGGGAAGTCGAGAGCGGCATTTTAGATCTCGAACAATAGTCGCTTTAACGCTCCAAGAGAAGCTCGGCATGGCGCTTCCACACACTACCTACCTAGGTAGCTAACGCTGTAGCAAATTCTTGTTAGTGAGTACCTAAGAGCATGTTAGAGGCTTATTAATAGGACGCATTGAATTGCCCGGAGTCTAACGGAAGCCCTGGCCAAATCTTTGGTACCTGCTAAGAGAACATATCTGGCACACGGGCTGCTATGTGCACTGTGAGGTTCGAAACCATCTGCATGTCTTCGCGGGTGGGTGAGGCTTGCAACTACATCCCTGTCCTGAGGCTTGTGAAGGGGGCTTCCTCCCACGTTCGCAGCAGTCGTTTTGTTCCAAATAGTCAGGAAAGAGCAGAGGATATGAGAGCATGAATGCTCAGCCCCAATGGCAGCGTTTCAGGGAGCCCGGAGAGAGAAGCAAGAACCAGAGGCTGGAAACATTAACGCCGTCAGCGTTCCCTGGTTTTCCAAGCAGCAAAGTGCAAGAGAATGGCGGAAGGAAGTTGCTGGCGGGATGATGTTGAGGGTCCGTTGCGGGCTGGTGCATCGGCGGTCCCAGATGCAGTAATGAACATGATGGAAATTCAAATCACAGGAATCGCTCTGCTAGCCGTCAAGCAATGCCGGTATGGAATGTGCTTCAACACGCGCCGGACGCTTTGAACATGCTAGAGGGATGAGTAGCTGCTCGTGCTGCTCAAAGAGCCGCAACATGTGGGCTGGAGTCTGGACGGCCGGTAGGACAGGTTGGACGGGTTGGACAAAGCATAGCTAGTCGAGGCGCCACCATCGCCGGGAATGTTAGGAATGGGGAGTTAGAAAGCAGGCGGGCTGGACCTAAAGACCTTCTCTGGAGGAACAAGCACGAGCAACACGGGCAGCAAAGGGGCTGTCGGGCAGCCAAATCCAATTCGGCGAGCAGTCCACAGTTTCAAACCTGCTAACCGCAACGCCCTAAGGCCCCGTGATGCCCCGGTCTTCTTGGTGGTGAATGCCTGTTGATCGCCCCCGTTCAAGCCGACCTCCGCCTGGGGTCACCGACCACCTACCACACGAACCCGCCGCCTGTGCCTCTACATATCGGGGCGCCGCGACGACCATTTGCTGACTCCACTGCTGTTCCTGCGACCATGTCGGGCGAGCACAGCTTCATGGCGACGTCCACCCCGTCACAGCCCGTCGCGCCTCAAGGCAATCCAGTGCCGTATGCTTCCTTCCAGTCGCATTGTATACCCTCGCTTACAATGTAAAGGAATTCCCAGCAAATAGGTCACCCGTCATTTCGCCGGCAGCGTGCCAGTCGGGCTTGCGAAGTGAGTAAATTCGATCTTGTTGCGTTCTTGCGTCGTCCTAAAGCTATATCCACTTTCGGTTTGTGTTGTTTTGGAGCGTTTGGAGCGTTGGATGGAAGTCGCGATCTATATCTGCGTGCGATGCCTCGGCACCGAGGTCGTCGTTCGATTTCACTTATGCTAACTATCGCCGTCTACAGACATGCCACGCACGCAAAGTGAGTAATCAATTTCTCGATGATTGGGCGCTGAGCACCAGCTTTCTCCAGTTTCTCACACTTCCTAGGTGCGATGCGATGCCGCTAGTTTAGGTGTGCCGTGCACTAACTGCACTGCTTTCTCCATCGAGTGCCGTATCCCAACGCCCAAGCGCAAGAAGACACAGTCCAAGGCGAAGGATGCAGACAGGTACGTTGCTTGTGGGGCTCGTCCTATACGTTGTGCTGTGTGTAGACCGAAGCTAATGTGCAACGCCGTCTACAGTGATCGTGGAGATAGCCAGAATGAAGTGGAAAAGTCCCCTGCGACCGTTGACGGACAGCCTGTGGAAGGATTGGCACCTCGAGATAAAACCACGGTATACAATTCTCCCGATGGAACTCCCTCTACCGCCGTATCCAACGCCTATGCTGCGCAGCAAGCCACTCACAACGGGACTTATGTACAGTTCATGAAGCCGAAGTTCGCAAGGGCTCCCATCAAAGAAGCCGGACGAGTCGCATACCTTGGCGAGTCCTCGAACCTATCCCTACTTGTTCACGATCGCTACGGTACGACGGATGTCGTGCACTACCCATTACCAGAGAACGTACGCGGAGCGAAGGCCCGAGTGAATGAGTTGGACAACATGGAGATTGAGATATTACACCAAAGGGGTGCGTTCCTATTACCCCCCCGGAGCCTTTGTGACGAGTTGGTGGAGGCATTTTTTAAATGGGTAGCACCCGTCGTGCCCGTCATCAACCGAAGTCGGTTTATGCGCCAGTATCGGGACCCAAAGAACCCACCTTCTCTGCTACTGCTCCAGGCCATCCTCCTCGCTGGCTCCCGTGTATGTACGAACCCCCAACTGATGGACTCTAGCGGGTCCACAACTCCAGCGGCTATGACCTTTTATAAACGAGCAAAAGCGCTTTATGATGCTAATTATGAGGACGATCGAGTTACTATCGTGCAGTCTGTTATATTAATGGGATGGTATTGGGAAGGACCAGAGGGTAATATCTCTAATCCATGACAAACTCGGTTTGACTGTCTCTAATTGATTTGAACATAGATGTGACGAAAAACGTTTTTTATTGGAGTAGAGTCGGAATCGTCGTAGCTCAGGGTTCGGGGATGCACCGAAGGTTAGCTTTCTAGACAAGCCGAAATGACTTAATGCTGTATCAACCGCTAAACATAAGCAGTGTTGAAGGCTCGCAACTTAGCAGGTCCGATAAACGACTATGGAAACGCATTTGGTGGACGTTATTTTCAAGAGATCGATCAGTTGCCGTTGCACTGGGAAGACCAGTAGCCATTAACCCAGAAGACTCAGATGTCGAAATGATATCTGAGGATGATTTTATTGAGGACGAGCCGGATCGCCCGGCGGAGTATCCACCGGATCCCGTTCATGTTCATTTTTTTATAAATTACGTCAAGCTATGCGAGATTATGGGCCTCGTATTATCACAGCAGTATTCTGTAGCCTCTAAGTATCGCCGGACGAACGCTATCGATTTAACTCATAGTGATATGGCGCTGGCAGACTGGCTACAACACTGTCCAGCAGATGTCCAATGGGATAGATCCCGTCACCACTTCTGGGCAGCTTTATTGCATTCAAATTACTAGTAAGTCTTCTCAGAATGGACGGTGATGATTTCTAATCTGTTCAGCACCACTTTGTGCTTGCTTCACCGTGCCCACATGCCACCTGCGGGTTCCCCAAAGTCAAATCCTCAGAATGGATTTGTTGCCGAGGAAACAGCTTATCCATCTCGTAATATAGCATACCAAGCTGCTGCAATGATTACTTCGATAATTGAAAATTTACGAGCCCACGATGAGCTTCGCTATACGCCAGCCTTCATGTAAGAGTCTGCTTCAGCCAAGAGTATCATGTTCGGCTAAAACTTTGTATAGCGTGTACAGCTTGTTCTCGGCTCTTATAATGCATGTATATCAAATGCGGTCTTCAAACAAATCGATAGTCTCCGCAACTGAACAAAGACTGCAGGTGTGTATGGATGCTCTCAAGGAAGTTTCAAAGGTCTGGTTAGTAGCAAAAATGGTCCACACCCTCTTCGAATCTATCCTAGGGAATAAGCATTTGGAAGAGAGGCTCCAGAAAGCTGCCGGAAAGCGTCACCAGAAGAATAAGCAGACAGCACCACAACCGCCACCGAAGCCTATGCAAGAAGCGACCAAACGTAAGTTTGACGATATGGACATCGGCTTCTCGAACGGGCCACCCGCTCCTCAAGTGTCCTATGAGCGCTCGAGACCGCAAACGCCGGCCGTTACGCCGTCTCACGAAATTCCTCAGCAGTCTATGCCAAGCATGACTGCAGCATCCCCACACATGCCTCGTCAGAACAGCGACGCATTCATGGGGCCCTCAAGGTCAGGTACCCGCCCAACAACACCGTTCAACCCATCATATTCGTATCCAAGTACACCACCAGAGCTCTTCTTAGTCACACGAAACTCGCCAAATATTTCCCAAGAACTCTGGCAAAATTTTCAACCCGACCAGCTCTTCCCCGCTGACACCCAGGTAAATTTCCCTCAAATCTCCCCTATACAGCATCACAGCCTTGTGGATCCACAGCTCTCTCGCCCACAGCAACCAATGCCAATGCACCCGCATGGCCCAAGTATGCAGCCACAGTCGGCAGGCCCGCAGCAGCATATGCAGACTCAACACAACGCCACAATCTCAATGCACTCAGGCATGCATGATCAGAGTGACCCGCAAGGATGGGCACAGCATATGGACATGATGGCGCAACATCAGCACGCAGCTGGCGGTGAGGACACATGGAGCAACAGCAGTAATGGCCGACATAATCCGATCGTGCCCACGACACTGAACGTGGAGGACTGGTACGTTTTCCTCCAGTCCAATTCCACCAACGACCCCACGGACCTCATCAATCTCTATCATCAACAAGCCGCTTTCAACGGTGGATGATCTTGAGCTGACGATATCGCCTTTTCCCCTACGCATAGGTTTCACTTTTTCGGCATCAATGGTGATGTTACCAGTTTAAACGGATTCTGACCAAAACAAATCCTCGGAGGGTTGTCTGCCGTGCTCAGACAGCTTGGCAGTGACTAGGCATTAAGCAACCGTGATACGCGGTTCTATCGACATTTGTTTACTCGGCGTTCTTGTGAATGAGACTATAACGAAGCCTCCGAGAAAGCGGTCGAGACGTTATAGTCATCGAAATCATAGTGAACGCCATTATTTTGCGCTAGCTCACCCCTGCTATCCACTGCTCTCTGTGTTTCTTTATATGGGGCTTTTAAGGGCAATCATTGTGTTAGGAAATGAGCTGTCCTTACCAATTGTACAATATTAACGTCTCTTGCGCATATTGGGGACGGAAAAAAAATTCACCGCCGACCAGCTTCGTGCTTTTTTATCAGATGTGATGGTCTCTGTCCAATATTGGGGGTCTCAGTAATAGCAGCAACGTCCTCAGTCGCCTGTATAGTACCATAAGCAGAGTGATCACCCAATGGGTAAGCCACTGAACCAGTGTCGGGCTTGTTATCAACTTCTTACTTTGCACTTGCGTTTCCGAGATTGATTTATGGCACTGCCAAGCTCATTTTGCTGTGCACTAAGGAGCGAACGAGGTTAGATAAAAATACATGTGGGAAAAGTGAAGATTTTTAAACGCATTCCATTCTCTTGTTCTAAAACCCTAACAGAAAGTACTTACGCCTCGCAGACCGGTAAATAGGACACTCTATGCACCCAAACTGGGTAGGTCTCCATTTTGTGTCACGCCCTTCCTAATTCCTGGGCACTCATATGGTTCAACAGGACGGATTTATGTGAGACTTAATGTAGTGCCATAATCTAAACCAAGATCTTACGTATGTAGCTATCAGAGAAGAATATCCGGGAAGCTAAGAGAATAAAAATCACAGAAAAAGAAAACTAAATATCATAATGGGTTGCGGCCTAGACTTTTTTAACTTCCCCGGATTTTCAAGGCCCTGGAAGCATGTCGGCACGGCGAAATAGGGCCCGAACGGAATGCCATTTCTGGCAATGCCACAACGCCACCTCCATAATCTTCCTGCCCCCGTCTCGAGGCTACGCCAGTATATTGCCTCATATCAACCGCATAAAAGTCCCCTCCGCATCGCCTATCATGGGTAAAAAGCGCGTACAAATATCCCTCATCCTCGACACGGAAAGCGATAGCTTTTACGAACGTGTACATTTTAACGACACTAGCAAGACAAAGGTCATCGACCAACCAATCCAAGTCACCGGAACCTCCTCGATTTCCCTTACCACTCGCCCTTACGACTATAGCGCCGAGCATACAATCGAGGGCAAGAAAACCATCAAGCAGTCCCCAGCCGTCACCCAATCGAAGGAGAAGCCCGCCTACGACACCAGCCAGCTTTAATCTCACGAGAGAACATAAATCGATCAGACATCCCCTCGGTGACATCATCATGGTCGTCGAGTCTGAAGTCAAGCCTCTCCGCATAGCCATCGGCAGCGATGATGCTGGCGTATCATATAAGAAAGCCATCGGTGCTGACCTCAGTGCCGATCCACGAGTAGCGTCTGTTACAGATGTCGGAGTCACGGAGACTACCGATAAGACCGCGTATCCCCATATTGCAGTGGACGCAGCAAAGCTCATAAACTCAGGAGAGGTGGACCGGGCAATTCTCATTTGCGGGACAGGCTTGGGAGTCGCTATCAGTGCAAATAAGGTGCCAGGTATCCGGGCAGTGACAGCTCATGATAGCTTCAGTGTGGAGAGGGCCATCCTAAGCAACGACGCTCAGGTTTTATGCATGGGAGAGCGTGTGGTCGGAATTGAGGTTGCAAGACGGCTGGTGAAAGAGTGGTTAGGATACAGATTTGACCCGAACAGTGCGAGTGCGGAGAAAGTCCAAGCTATAATGGATCATGAGGCAAAGAACTTTGATCTAAACTGATTGAGTTTGTGAGTCGCACGGCTATATTGGGTATTCTAAAACGATTCCTGCATATTTAATAATCTTTCCTAAATTCCCGAATAAAAGGAAAACTGTGTCTTCAACGCAGATTTCATGCTTTTAGTCTAGAATAAGACACAGGCAATCATCGCTCTAGAGCACTGTAATGCATACGCCCATCCTCGCTAAGGTAGGATTGTGAATAGCCTCTACCATACCGTAAGCGCTTATGACTGCTCAGATTTATTTACTCAAGTACATAACGGCAAGGATGGGGGATCGAACAGCATTAAACTAGCCAATACTATTCGCTGATCCACTGAACTAAACTAGTAATGAGAGCTTGACAATCGAAGCTGCCAGGAGAGCAGTAGATTAAACAATTTTTTAGAAATGAGTTAGGACGTTGCAACATATCTGGATGAAAGTAACACAGGAGTTCACGATACCGGACATGCAGGTTATTGAACTTAATGGAGGGGTATCTGGGAGAAGTTGAGTATTTCAATAGTAGTAGGATAATATATAATGAATGGGTTCTGGAGGCTAGACAGTTTGACTGTTGGCAGAATAGCAAGTTAAACCAAGTGATTCCACTTCAAGTGGTTTTAAATATTATTCGATAATTAATCATAAGATCTCTTGTGAAAGCTGAGCAAGCTTCCGCAACCGAGTTTTTCTCGCTGGGAAGCAGCAGACTTGAGCGCTATCATTTATCGTAGCCAAGCGTTACCGATACCTTTTACTCTATCATCAGGTCATTTTGTACGTTAAGTCCCAATTAAGATGTCTATGGATTAATACATCTTCGACACCAACAACTTAGGGCGTCAGGTTTAAATCATGACCCCAGATGCCCCATAGCCCTACAGTCAGAACCCACTACCCACGCTTTGCGCCCCGCATCTACACTCTCAGCCTTCTACCTGGACTCACCCATATGGATGCTTTCCGACTTTATTCACACTCCCAACCCAAACCTAATCACATCATCATGTCAGAGGCTACGATATCAAACCTACAATACATAACACGAGAGGACCTCTCTGCGCAACTTCTCTCATCTGACACAAAACCAAGCAATAGCCCCGCTTTACCCCCTTCCGTGGCTATCATTGACGTCCGGGATAGCGACCATGTCGGCGGCCACATAAGAGGGAGCACACATATTCCTTCCTCACAGTTAGATTATAAAGTACCTGAGCTAGTACGAACATTGAAAGATAAAGAGGCAGTCGTGTTCCACTGCGCGCTGAGTCAGCAACGCGGGCCAAGTGCAGCGTTACGATATATCAGAGAAAGGAAGAGGCTGCTTGCAATGCCTAAGGAAGGAGCAGTGAGAGAAGATAGTGGAAATATCAACGGACAGGTAGAGAGCTCAGAGCAGAAGGTTTTGGTATTGGAGGGTGGGTTCGTGAAATGGCAGGAGAAGTAAGTTTGGTTATCCACTTGTTTAGGAAATAAGTCTAATTTGCGTGTTCTTAGGTATGGCGAAGACAAACGACTAACGGATGCTTACCAGAAGGATATTTGGATGTTTGGTTATTGAAGATATACCGACCAAATACTGTTCTCGCCGAGTGAATGTTACGGTGTTATGATATATACCCAAGGATATGAAGTTCGAAAATTCCAGAGTTCCAGAGTTCCATAGCTATACGAGCACTCATGCTAGAGTTCATCAAAGCATTGCTACCTTTCGCTTGAGCACCGTTTTCCCTATAAATTCGCGGACACCTCTCTCACACCCTATCCGGCCGGAAGCCCCAGACACCACGCCCCCCACCTCAATCGTGTCCTCTCCTTAGTGCTAGCCCCTTGCCGGCCCATCCCCACGCCCTCTCTGCTAATAAAGACATCCAGGCCACTCCCTGCAACCATATACACTATACCCATACCGCCTTAAAGCACATCATCCACAACGTTATCAGCAAAGCCCCACCCCACTACTTCTTTTACAGTCAAAAGCTAATACCTGCCGTCCAATTACTTGTGCTAATCTTGGTAAGGCGTTCTCGGTGGCAACCACCTCTTTCTTTGCTTCCGGTAGCGCCACCCACGTGCCTTTAAAATCCGCGTCTGCGCAAAATGCCCTCACATCTCCGATATTTATCGCCATATTATCTAGCCGTTTCCATATCCGGTTAAGCTCAACATATCCGCCTACATCGATGCAATTAAGCCACTTTAATTGACTAAGGATAACAAAAAGTATATTTAATAGTTGATAGGAGAGAACGGCATACTTCATAGAGACAGGGCTTTTAAAGAACTTAGGTGTCTCAATCAACTAAGGCTACTATTTCCAGCTCTGATTAATGCATGAAAGCTTACGATGAGTTACTGGGGGGGGGTTACTCAAGTGTTGTTTCTACTAAATCTAATTTGCTGGTCCTGAGAGAGAAGCATTCGATGACTAAATAATGAACCACCTGCACAGGGGGTGTCAAAAACTGCACCCCAAAGTAATGACATAAGCGCACTTCTATACACAACACTATTGTTATAATACTCTTTTACTAGATACTATAAATTTGCTTCGCAAATTGCCTAACTTCTAGTGCTGCGCAGCCCTCGACCCTTTCGCCTTTTTTTTATAAAAGATATAAAGTTAGCCACTTTATAGCCTTTTTTATATTTTTTATAAAAAAAAATTTAAAAGTAAAAAGCTATACTATAAAAGCTACTTTATAATAAAAGTACTCTTTAGCTAAGTAATGGATTTCTATATATTATATTTTTAATTAGCATTAGGAAAAAATTTACCGGCATTTTTATA
>KV748700.1:0-47345 GCA_001692915.1 Glonium stellatum | reverse complement strand
ATAGAATAAATAGTAAGGGCTTGGCATATTTTGGGCAGTTTGATAGATTAGGCAGCTCAATGGTGGAATACGTTACTATTTACCTTTATAATCTATAGTATTTAGACTGGAAAGTGTACCTAATCTCTTATCAAACGCAGAAGCAAGATTACACGGCCATAAAGTTGCTTATTTAAAATTAACTATCAGTTCAATTAATGTTGTTTTCTGATTAAGTGTTTTTTTAACATCAAATTCAAGGCATATTAACTTTAATTTACAAATAGCTTCCACTAAGGCCCAAATTAACAATAAATCATTATTCTTAGATTATGCCTCCCTCCTGTAATTTTGCCTTTCCCTATGTCTTCCTTTTAGCCCTTTTCCACCTCTCTCTCTACCCACCTTTTTTACCTATAGCGAATACAAGAGCATATATATAATACAGACGGAAATACAGCTAGCAGAGGCAGAGGCAGAGGGGGAGGCAGAGACGTATTAAGATGGCAAGGCGGCAAGACGGCGAGACGGCAAGGTGGTAGATGGTAGAGTGGCACAGGCAGTCATGCAGAAGGTGACGCAAAAGTCCTTAGACTAGGTGGTTACTTTAGACCCTTAGTAGGCTACTTAATAGATATACACGTCATTAGCATATAAAAGCTCGCGACTGATACAATTGAGTTACTGTCGAATTAATATTAAATTAAAATTTAAATACCTGTATTCAACGTTAAAAGGACACAAATTCGTGCTCGAGCAGGAGGCCAAAATCGGACTGCGTTTTGACATTGAATTGTTGTCAAAACGGCAACCCCGATTATAACCGTAGGAATAAATAAACAAAGATGTGATTAAGACCCAAAGACAACGCTCGATGTGGAGTGGAAGTTCTTTATACATGCTAGCTAGCTTACAATACGCATCATTCCTTCACGAGGCTGCTAATAGTCGAAAGTTATTGTTGTGATCAGTATGACAGGTAGGTATACTTAATGCAACATCGATTTGTTTCAGAATGTCAAACGCTGCGCAGCTCACCACGAGTCGTGAAAGATGAACAATAATCATAATATCTGAACACGCACTTAGCATTTGTATAGCCTGCATCCCAGTTTAGGCCGTAGAAGTGCGGTTGAGAAACATCAATGAGAATTATTGGCTAAGCACCCTCGGGGGACATCGGCTGTTATACGAGCTAATTTGAGATACTAATTAAGCACTCCACTCAAACCCGTAGAATTCAAACTTAAGTTATATTCTGTTTAGTTTTGGCTATCTGTTAACTTCTTTTTAGAATTATACCGACTATATTATATATAAATATATATATGTTCTAAGCCAGGCTACTCTTTACTATCTACCAACTATTTAGCACCTGGTCTTGAGGCCTTTTTATCACCTCTGAAACGTTCAACACTTCTGTCACTCCTTAGCCACAATTCCAACCACCACCTCGCCACATTCCTCTCGCACGTCTCTGCCTTTGCTTCTACACCTGCCCTTACCCCCATATTGCAGTTCTATCTGTTACTCCACTAGATGTAGGTTATTAGGTAGAGAAACAGGAGGAAGGGGGGGAATGGGTGAGGGGGAGAGGTATATAGAGAGAGTATGTACGTATAACTTATCATTTTACTCCGGCTTGAGGCAGATCCTTCAGAAATAGGGCTATTTAAGCACCCTGGGTCGTATCGGCTGTAGAGAGTTAGTCTTACCTGTCTGAAAGGTGGAATTTTGGCACTCGTTATTCAGGAGAATTATCGGGAATTCGGTTATGCGTTAATATAACTGATCACATGCCTGTAGGGGCGATTGCTTACATCATTAGAGTGGCTCTTTGAAGCCTTCGAGGCTCTCTCTGGAGACTAACCTTCTCATTTGTCTAATAGGGGCATCTGCTAAAGTCATACGGTGATGTTGAAAATTTGAAAAAGCATTAAGCAAGGACATAAGGTATCACTGCCGAAAGTTACCATAAAATCAGCAGTTACGCGGGTTTCATGTGATTGAACTGTGTAGGAAGGCGCCTTCAGGCCTTAGCCAATGGAGGCTTTCAGCAAGTGAGACTGCTTTTTTGAGGGCGCCCCCCGGAATAATATGGGAAAACCTACGCTTCAAATTCAAGAAGTTTGCATCAAGTCACAAATGGATTGGGAACCAAAAACAGGCTGGAATTTAAATCCTGAAGTTCGAAGCGTAGTTAAACTATCATCGAGATATGGTGGATTATATGAAAGTGTTAGTGGGGCCCTCAACATGGTATTGACTAGCATGGAGCAACCCAGCCTCAGACCTCTTTCTCCATCTACTTCGGCTTCTACAAACTCATTTGTGGGTGGTGGTTGAAAGGCCTAACGGTGAGACTACCGCCTTGGTATTCTTTTCCCTCCGACCCCTGCAATGGTCGTCAATAGTCTCTGAAACACTTCGATGTAGAGGTCTATGCACTCTATACTTGGAGTTCCGGTATCATGGCTGTTTTCATACTGGGTGGAAATACCTCACTCTAGGAACTTCCCACCTGAAGATAATATGCTATCTGCAAGATATCGTGGTGCATCCACTTTTTTTAAATCGTGGCCATTCACGGCTTTCACTAATTCTCCCAAAACTTGTGCAATTCGCGCCTTACCGATCGCTTTGATCCCAGCTCTGTGGTGTCCCTTTGTCAGCAGCAGCCGCCCAACCCGTGATCTCTATAATACATGCAAACCCTTGTTTTCCTAGCTGCATCGTAATCACTGTAAAACCGGGCCATGAAATTAGACACGAGCAGAAACTGTGCAATCTCATGGGCCTCACAAGGGAAAAGCACAGTTGCACCGTGGCCACTAAATCAGGGTAAAGTGGGCTGTACTGGGATGTCAAGCCATAGCACTTACGCACGTAGAAGGTAACGAGCCAAGCTAAGGATCGGTAAATATCATGATAGGAAAAGAAGAGTTATCGTCATTGCTGCTAAAAATGCTGCTTTGTCCTGCCCCAGGATAATGACGTGGGGTAAGCCCACGCGTGCTACGTCTAGGCAAAACTGCTGGACATTCAAGCTGGCAATCCTCTGCAGTTACTTAAAAGGCAATGAAGTCACTAGAGATTATGTGCTTTCTGTCTATCTGCGCCCTCCTCTTCTACTATTGACTATGCTAAGCAAATCCATTAACTCGATGCGGAAAGTCCTGTAGGTCTTCTCACGTAACTGAGGCATGGGATTTTGTTGTATTAATACTTACAGCGTGGCTCAATATTAATATAGCTAGTATATAGAAAAATGCTCTAGAAAAGCGGAAAAGCGGAAAAGCCTACTAGTGCAATCGATATTTCTCTCGACATGTAGGGCAAGTGCGCTTGCGCCCGGTGAGGTCATAGTAGGCGTACTGAACCTGAAGGTGTTCAAGATAAGGCAATTCAACGTACAGAGGCCACGGCACGGATATATCTTTGTCTAGGGAGTAAATGTTCCGAATAAGCATATTTCCTAGTTCAGTCGTGAGGTTAATTGCGGGGTCGCGGATCTTGATTGTAGCGTTTCACAGTTGTCACAGCTATTTCCGGTGACGCCCACGTGGGATCCCTAAAAGGCTACAACCCTGACAATCGCCATTATCAGTTACCTCTCCAATGAAGGTCCATGCTCTACTGTCGACCTGGTAACGAACTGCGGTGTGGCCCAAGTGATCTGTGCGCCTGCATGCAACCTTAGATCCCATGCCTTTAGGCTCAATTATTCGCTTGCTTAAACTAACCAAGTGGAGCCATCCATGCGCAGACCGACAAGAGGCTTCCCAAGCGCACACAGTACAATCCTCTGGTTCACCAGACTGGGTCACAACTTTTGAGCCCGTGCACAAGTGTTCATGATGTGGTGTGTATCAGTGCAAATTCTCTTTCTGCCTAAAATACAGCTACAATTAAATAATGTAGTATGATGCGAAGTGTGGCTGTGATAGACGGTTTGGCCGTCATGGCTTAGGGACCTTAAGGGAGCCAACTGGACACTAGTCGTAGATCACAGCGAAGGTCACGGCGAACCGTTAGCTTCTACATCATTAGGGCGTGACACTTTATCGACCTTATATCTGGTTTAAGTATTCAAACAACTCATTCTAACTACACAAATTGTCTTCACTCGTGAGTCGCGTGATCATTCCTTTATAATTAAGGAGTCCTTAAAATTCTATGAACGCTCCGTTATTGTGATATTAAGTAACATACCTGACTCTAAACTCACACCAATAAAGCTCGCAATAGGTTGACAAGATTACCAACTTTCCATGTCGGAAGGATGTCATACGATTCTTACAGTAGGGCTGTCTTCATGTCGTACGAGGAAGTCATTATTGTGTTAACAAGTAAGCCATTTTATCCTAAGTTCGAAGCTGGAATTATGAAATTAGACGACCGTATTGATAAGGAATAAGGGAAGTTCTGGGACATTTTTACGGAATGGGATTTACATTGACAGGCATTATGCTCATCTCAATCCGAGGTCACGTTACACTAAGTAAAAGCTTGGATGGTGGCGCACGCGAATAGTCTGTGTTTGAAAAAGGGTTATATAATTATCGTATACGTAACGCCCGTGCGCAAATGATTAGCGCTCTATTAGGACAAGCTTGGGGGCGTCTACATTACTGCAATTATCTCCCTTCAATACACCAATGTATTATTAGTAACAGGCTCCCGGTATTGTCGTTGCCTGAATGTCATTGCGTCTAATACAAATGTCGTTAAGTCAAGGTGGTCTGATCACTATATTGAGCGTATCTGTAAGATTCAGGTATCATGCTAAGGAGGGTTTACTGGAAAGGATCGACCTGCAGCATTTCTCCTGCGGAATGATACATCCGTGTGAAAAGGACAGGGGAATGCTGGGTGCTTTCAAGTGCGGGTTGGGTCTTCGGTCCGGCTGCTCCCCTACCCCGCGCGAAGCCGAAGACCGCTGGATATATCGATCGGTATGTAGGGATATTCCAGATCCTTCCCGGAACTGTATGGTACGGGAGAATGCCGTCTTATCTGGTATAATTGCTTGACCTAAAAATATTCTACATAAATATTCACTACTATACTCAAACATTTCTGTATAGCGATGAGTTACTGATACGTGCTGGAAACATGCAGGGATATCGTGCTTTGCAAAATTTACTCCAAATTTCCCCAAACTCAGAATAACTGTGAAGAATTGCGGCGGAGGCATAGCACGGGATGCAGGGTACATTTGGTAAGTCCCATTTATTGCTTACGAACAGTGCTCATTTGGCCCCCTCCCCTTTCTGCCCCCTATTATCCAATGTGTCAACATCGCCCTTAAGCGCCCGCCGCCTCGAGCAACCAAAGCGCGTGAAGTTTCGATCGCCCTAGCCCACCTCAACCGTCGTAGGGTTTACATTGCTGCTCTGCTATAGGCTGAGCTAGACTATTAGTCAATCAATCAGAATCGGTAAAGCCTTGCCGACATATCTTCATCGATAGGACTTGTGTAGATGTAATGGACAAGACTGATTATTTGCGGTGAGGGCGTTCTGATATGTTTGCTTAGTAAATGTCACAAGACAAGCATGCATGCTGAATCTGCACTCATTAGGGCGTAGCTATGCGACATTCTGTTTAGGGTAACTCCCTCACATTGAATTAATTAACAATATCGCATAAGATTAAGGAGGGAAAAGGTATTCTGCGGTCTCTAAGAATATTGCTGACTATACAAACCATTTAAACATGCGAATTTTTTACTCGAAGTTTAAGGTCTTCCATAGTTTCTTACTTCATTGTCTTTGAGCTAGGTCTTTCTAAAGCATTCTGTTAGGGATATCATGTTCTTACTACCGACGCTATTTACTAGACGCATTAGCTGAGATGGAGCATGAATGACGCTACGTTTTTTTCAGGGTAAAAACGCAGACCATAGCAAGGCTCTCGTCTGCACCCATCTACGCCAGGCCGTCCTCGTCAGGTTCTCTGCACCAACTCTCACCCTAATAGGAATATAAATATGTTAAACGCATGTAGCATTCAGCTGAAAGTAGAAGAAGCCAAGCTTCCTTGAAAAAGGCGTCCGCATATATATGCGGCGTGTTATGATCATCGCTAACCCATGTTATATACTTTCTTGCAGACACATTCTCTCTCCATTTTTCAACAATCCTTCACCTGGAGTTCCCATCCTTCACTCATCTCTAGCTACTAGCCATTATTTACAGAGTAGTTATCTTTTTCAGGTATTATAAGGCACTACGGGCCTCTTCGGGTCTTCGGGCGCTGTTGTGATTCGCCTATAGCTTTTCGAAGATAGCTGTCGTCAAGGGCCGGCCGTAGGGATTGACAGCAGTTGTTCCTAACCCCACACAACGGCGGATTGTGGGCGGTCAACAATCATGGGTAGGATCAGGATGAGGATGCTTGATTGTTTGATTGTACGAAGCTGCTGCAACTCATGATATGGGGGCAGGGCAAGGGTGTGAGTTTGTCACTTCTTCCATATTAGGCTAGCACCACTGCATGGCTAAGGGCATGTGAGCCGTTCGGAAACGCCGTTAGCTGTAAGCGTGCAGCTCAATCCCTCAGGGCCGACATGTATTGAGGATCGAAAATTCATCATGCGCTGCTAGAGGAACAGGGCTGCAGTGCACTGCCGGCACACCGATCGTTAGCGAACCATTTGCCTACTTTCTGCCCCTGAAATACTCAGAATTCCTGTTCCTTATGTACAGTTGGGCTTCGGCTCACTGTGCCCCTTGCCCCCTCCATTCTCATTATTAAATAGACACAGCTAACTATTTGATGCGTAGCTAATTTAACATTAGAGCAAGCACCTTACATTAGCTCCAAGATACAAAACGTTAGAAAGGTTAATATCTTGAAGACAACTTCTTGAGCAAAAACATTTAACTAAAACCAACTCTATCC
Source organism: Glonium stellatum (assembly GCA_001692915.1). NCBI lineage: Eukaryota > Fungi > Ascomycota > Dothideomycetes > Gloniales > Gloniaceae > Glonium > Glonium stellatum. The sequence goes on along the minus strand of KV748700.1, from coordinate 40,460 downwards.
GAAGTCGAAATGCACACTGAGCCATAAATCGGCAGGGCATTTGATATGGCCCAAGTGATATTGTGATCTGCAAATAAAGATTCCTTGTAGTGCTCGTACATGCTTGTGGGGAATGGTTCCCCGGTAGCTCAGAGGGCAATATACATTGTATGTTATAGGTACGAGCAGGTACACTGTTGAAACATGAATTTTTTACTCAGCACGCCGCTCGAGGGTTGTGAGCGTTGAATGGTGGCAGGAATTTAAAAGCTTAGACCTGGCTAAAAATACGGATCGTAAGCGGAACCAATTCTGGTCACGGCCTTACGTCCCATGGGTCCTAACATTTGGCCCCCGCCCCGCTAAATCCACGGTCGGATTCTCGCTAATTCTCGCTAGTCTTCGCGTATGTTCGCTTGTATGCATTAAGTTACCCGTATATGTAAATTGCATGTAAAGATTGGATCCGGGCGTCTTTGCTGCGTTAGCGCAACGATCAAGGGAAATGGCAAGCATGCATAGCTTAATAATCTCCGGTCACCCGGGAGCATCACAAAATTTGTAATGTACAGGAGCTTAGCTATCAAAACCTTATAGGCTGGGCCAAACTGCCGGGTTCAAATCACTGCGCCGCTGCACGCTTCGTTATGGACAGTGCTTGACAAAAGCATTATGGCAGCTGATGGAAGAGCATCCACCATTGATTTTGCCTTGATCCATGCCCCAGAGCAAAACCCATGTATGGTCACTGTGTCATGCTAGTAACAGTTATCCACATTCCTATGAATTGTGTTAAAGAGCAATAGTGCCGCTGGGGTATGTGGTTTCTAGCTGACACTAGACTTCACTCTCTCGAGTAATACGATTGATCGAATTCTCTTCTTTAAAAGAGGGCAACCCGTATGCGTTAATACACAGCTGAAAGTTCCACGCTCCTTTCCATTAACGATTCGTAATAGTGGTTCATATATCACTATGACTACTACACAAGGAGACTCTCAAGGGCAGGCCAGGCAGTCGAGGCATGACGTCGAAACTACGCCTAATACTAATGGTGAATGTGCTCACGCTGGGTGCACTCTAACTGGAGGCGTTGCAGACAAGGTAATTCCATTCTATTCACGAAGTTGCAGTGCTGATACAATTCATTATTATTTAGGACGTAAAGACCCTGAACGAGCAAACACCCAACCGTGGAACCACGAATATGCCAATAACTAACGGAGAACAACGGCTGGGAGCACCCAGAGCTGCTCCGTCGTATTCTGTAGCTCGTTGGATTGGTGAAGAGCCGAAGGAAGAATACTGGAACGCCAACAGTCGTAGCAGCCTGGGGTGATAGTGTTCTCCGGTTTAGGCGATTGGCTTCAGATATCACACGAGGCCTGGAATGGACGATTGCTAGTTGATAGGCTTGGGAATCCTTTTATATCTTGTGACGGTAATCATTGGGTTCGCAAACTTGTTGTTCATCTATCTGGTATGCCGTAATGCTAGGTGCTCTCACCAAGGTCGTGTGAAGGAATACACCTACATCACTGTCTCATACGGCTTTACGAACGGTGTACTAATTCACCTTAAAATGAATATCATTCTTTGCAGATTAACGCATACATAAAAGCCCCTGATGAACTATATTAGGGTCAACTTGTTCAAACTGGCAAGAGACAACTAGACGAAAAGAGAGAAAAGCACCCGGTAACACAGAATAATGGCGAAGGATGGTTGAGACAGTATGTCTACTGTCAGCATGCAAAAGGGGAGGACGAGACGCGGCTAGAATGAAAACGAACTGTTGGATAAGGTATTTTCGGCTACGCTGATTGCGTCTGACTAGTTTAAGCTTAATAATATGGTATGCACACTCCAAGGTAACCAGTATCATATTTGCCGGTAAGTTACACTACTTGCTGTGGGGGCAATTAAGGATGGTGCTTAGCATCGAGCGGTCCCTTCAAAAGATCCATGCTGCCCCTGCTGCAGCGGTATCGGCTGCCTGTAGTGCTGCAAGGATGAATTGTGGCTAAGCAGGTTGGCCCCACACTAGCAGACTGTGCATGTGACATATCTGTAATAAATCTGCAAAAATACACCCGGAGGCTCCTCCGTAAGCTTTCTCTGCTGTATACGTAAGAACTACAAACCTTAAAGATCGACCGAAGTGTCTTGTTAGCTGTACTATCCCACTACCAAGAGAGCAACTTTCTTTGCTCCACAGCCGACATTTTCTAAACTTATAACAACTCATGTTCAATCTCTCGAACTGCCCAGCACAGCTGACGAGAAATTGATAGTCCATAGCTGGGGCAATATCAACAGAATATGGTCAAAGCTCAGCCAGCTAAGTTTCTGTCGAACAGAGTTAACCCCTGTTTTGTAATACAGCCTTATTTCCGAATACGTAACATAGGGGTGGATCTACACTCCCCCCCCAATGTATATATAGAAGCTGTAGAACGTACTTTTCAAATCAGAGTTCTCATAGATTCACAGTTTCTGATTAGATATCTTCAAAATCTGTGGCAATTGCTCTAAGCCCGAGGCTTGTTATGAAAATAGGAAGGCCTTCGACGCAGGGGATCTTTCGCATTAAGAGCTATTTCGCGTCCGATCATAGATAAAATATCTGCTCAAGTGGTGGCATAGGGAGCAGAGCCCTGACTTAGGTGTGTTTACAGTTTGTATGCTTAGTCAGCACACCAAATCTCTACTCAAACGCAGGACATATCATCTCCAACCGAACAGTCGCCCTTGGTCGTCTGCTTGTTGTTAATGCTTCATCTTTACATTCACCCCACCGAATGGCCCACGTTAGAGATGTGGTTCTTATACTTTGCAAATATCCCAGTTATTCGCCAGATATGTCGATTCTGAGAAGGATAGAATGAGGGTGAGGCCGTGTTTTCGGAAGAACCTGCTGCCGTCCGCCTTATCTCCATGAGTTCATCATCACGCTTTGAGACTTGTTTATTTTATATCCATCATCTGGCGCAATTGTCGAATATCTTTTAACTCATCTCAGTAGTTCAAGTAGGCCCGCACAATAGTCGGGTAGAACCTTCGGGCCCCGCACGCTCAGGTCGTCCTCAAGCGGAGATCGTTATCCTGCCATGTAGCCAGGGCATCGTCTTCCTTTCCTGATATCGTGGCTATGTCTATATAATGTGACAACGCCGCCCTTACATCTACTGTTCTAGATTACATATTGCACTATTGGTACCACTTTTATACGCTAAGAATGGCTTCTGGTAGTGTAAACGGGAAGACCGCGATTGTCACGGGCGGTGCATCAGGTATGTTGTTATTTGAGCACGTGCTATATCTTTCATCTGCCACAGTATAATTAACCAACCACAGGAATTGGTCTCGAATTCGTTAAACTGCTTTATTCCAAAGGTTGTAGTGTCGTGATCGGGGATTTGGACCTTGCGCCAGAGGCAGAGGAGCTCGTAACTAAATCATCGGGTTCAAAAGTACTATTCAAGAAAACAGATGTGACGAACTGGAGTCAGCTCAGTGACCTCTTTACTTTTACTGAGGAGAAGATTGGTGCACCAGATATTGTTTGCCCAGGAGCAGGTACGTTTACTCGCAGTTTCTTTTGCTAGCGTACATGAAGATCTGATTCTCTTAGGAATTTTCGAGCCTGTGAGTTACGAAAGTAAATTCTCAAAAGCCGTACTGTATATAAACTAACACCGTATCCGAAAAGGCATGGTCAGGCTTCTGGCCCGATACCGAAGATAACGGCTATAAAACGATCGCCGTAAACGTTGAACATCCGACTAAAGCTACCCGACTCGCAATCAAATCATTCCTCAAGGCAAAAAAACCAGGAGTTGTTGCCCATGTCTCCTCTATGGGCGGTCAAACGACACGACTTGCTGTACCAATCCACTGCGCTACGAAGGCATATATCAACCATTTCGTCCGGGCGTTCGCAGAATTGGACCAGAAAGAGAATATCAGAGTCGTGGCTGTAGCACCTGGGTGAGTATCCCCATTCCTCAAGCCGAAAGAGGGGCTTGGTTCACTTGCCTGCTTAATACTAATGTGTGCCTTTACTGAACAGTATGGTGCGGACCCCACTTTGGTTCAAGGAAAACCCAGACAAGCTTAAATCAGTTGGTGATGAAGATATCTGGATTGAACCTTCCGAGATCGCTGAAGTGTTGCTAAGACTTTGCGAAGACCCGGCCTACAAAGGCGGGACAGTACTTGAGGCTTCTGGACAGGGTCGTACGAGAGTAGTAGAAGCTCTAAACGATCCTGGCCCGTCAACTATCGGTCACGATAAGGGCACCAATACCGCTCTTGAAGACGAGGTATTTCAGAGGCTTGCAAAGGAGAGATCTAGCCGCTTGTAAGATTTAGCAGGATGAGCTATCCTTTCAATTAAAAGCCCAAACATTGAGCCTAGAATAATTATTGACAATATTCATCTATCGCAATGCCGCAGTGCCCTTGTTCTGGTCTCATTTCGAATCAGGGTTTATCCCTATCCAATCCCAACCTTTCACGTTTAAACAATTTTAAATAGTTAAAAGATTCATTATTCGTCATATGTAGTCACCCTCCTAGAGTCTTCATCAAAAAGTAGATAAAGTTACCACAGGCCCAAAAAGACTGGGTTCTGCTCACGCTTTTCTTCCGACTAGACCAATACTCACACTTAGGCACAGATCTTCGTGTTCAAGCCTCTAGCATCAATCGACCACACATATAGGCCATCAGCTCTAAGAAGCTGAGAACAAACCCGAACTTCCGAAGCCTTCGGCATCAAAAGCCTTAGACCACAATCGGGCTCGACGCAAACGCCGCCGAAAGCCTCCTGAGCGTCAACGGCGCCATGCCAGCAAAGTCATCCATTTCGGGAGAGTAAAGTGGATCAAAGCTCTCACTGTAACCTAGTTAGTTCACCAACGTCTCCGGAAACAGGTATCTAACGAGAGACAGTAGCTTGGAAAAGAAGGAAGAAGCCTTACATCTGTAAAATATCCTTCTCCGCCCCGGACTTCCCACCTAACTGGAAATATCCGCCGCTCTCCTCGCCGGACTTGCTTTTCGCCTTCCCGAAATCAAACGGATTAACGCGCTCCTCCTCAGCCCCCGGTGTCGGTGGGATGGGTGTCAGCTGTGTATGCGAGACGCTGTCGGGGAGGTGCGGGATACGTGTCGGACACGCCGCAGAGACGGACTGACGCAGACCAAGCGGGCTGGAGACGGCACCAAAGACGCTGTCGGCGCGCAGGACCTTGGGCGGCGGTGGGGGTAGCGGCAGCAAGTGCGAGTGCGAGAAGGCACGCTTAATGATGCCGAAGGCGGCGCTGGCGTTCGACGAGGCGCGGCCGCGTGAGCTGCCGTCCGCCGATGTGGACGATGCGGACGAGGAGATGCTGCTCAGGCTACCGATGCCGCTGCTGCCGTCGTTGCTGTTGCTTCTGCTGCTGTCGCCGCCGCTGGCCATGAGACTGAAGATCCCACGTAGGGCGGATACGGCCGCATCGACGCTGTTCTGGATGCTGCCCCAGGCGTACTCGAGTCGGATAAAGTCGTCCATGCACAGCTCGATGGCGTCCATCTGGTCCAGACACACCTTGACCGCGTCGGCGATGATAGTGGTGCCAATGATCCAAGCGTTCGCGATGACGTCTTGCGCGTGCGGCGGCTGGGCCTCTATTAGTGTGATGGCTGCATTGGCTGTCTTGTCGATGGCGTGGTCCGCCATTTCACGCTGTTGTGATACATCGACACGCATTAGCGATTTACGCGAGTCTAAGCTATTGCCTGCTTTAAACATGGTTGATTTCGCGCCATCATATATCGACTTAAAAGCGTCTTGATGTACGTATGCGATCCCAGCGTTGAGGTTGTCCAGGGTGGAGAGGACTGTATCGGCATCATCTCCTAGCATGTCATTAAGCGTAGCAACATAGTCAATGCCCTCAATCAGAGCATGTGCCTGGAACGTTTTGAAAAAGGTAAAGTCGCCAGTGCGGCGGGCAGCGTGGAGGTTATGGCGGACAAGGGCGATTCGCTGTGTCCAATGAAGTTTCCTCCCGGTATCAATAGCCATAGTCATCTTTCTCGTCGTACTTAGACTGTTAGTAAGAGCACTTTAAACAAAGGGCATCATCTCGTGGGTCGGTTGCACTGACCTTATCTTAGATCGTCTTGTGTTACACAATGTTCGTGGTCGGTTCGAATAGTAAGTGGTCAGGATACAAAATTCTGCTGGGGTTCGTAGAGACTAATCCTGTTCATATAGTGGCCTGATCCTTTGGAGAGGATAATACCTGGCTTTTATAGACATTTGGCGGGTCAGCATGGCCCAGCTCCAGAGCTCGACATATTCAGTGCCTAGACTCTTGGTAATTTGGTCCCAGTTACGCGTGGAACTGCATGTGTTTGTTCGGAGTGAGAACCATACGGCTGGGTACGAGTCTGGGCTGAAGTTTTATGAAGCCAGGCTAGTATTGATAAGTTTATGTCTCGGAGAATGGCCAAACGCTCCCACATTTAAGCTTCTTTCTCTTTGTTTCGTCTGATAGCGGAGAGTTCGGGTAAGGCTACCGTAAAGAATTTGGCTATAGAAAGTTCTCGCGGGTCTGGAGGTGGCTGCCTCAAATATAAGCTTATCATTTCTTTGTCTCCGGCAGGGCTTCGAGAAGAGTCCGCGGTAAGGCTGTCTCACATCGTCAATATCCGATATCTTGGCCCTTAAAGGGACTTAATTAGGCCGTTAATCTCTCCTACGATTGCTTCAATGTCAAGCCGCTGAGATCATGCTTTGATGGCACTTTAACCGTTCCACTCACCATGTTCTGCTCTATTCCATAACCAGCAGACTTATGCACAGACAGACGATACCCAGAAGGCGGTGCCGGTAACCTCGGTGGAACTTTGAACGATGAAAACCTTTCATCACAACGGCCAGGAAGTATGATGCGCCATTGGCATGGCTTACCCCTTGTACTCCTTTGGCCCGAGGTGATGGTGCAAAGTTGCTAACAATACGAATCTGATTCGATTATTGATAACAAATTTCAGAAATGATATGAATGTCTCGCCTGAGAGCCTTGCTGCGGGAAACAAAAGCAACTCAATGTCTTGGACGCATGCAAACCTAAAAGTTAGATGTAAGAGATAGATAGGGCATAAAGATGGATTCAAGGTCTTTCCTCTATCCTGGAGATCAAGCAGGGATTCCAAAATTCAGGCAAGATGGACGAAGTCATGTTCCTGCAACCATCCTAACTCCAACAATACTAATGCATGACGATATGAAACTCTTTCGACGTTTGTGTTCATCCCAACCATCTACTTGCGTCAAATTTAAATAACACTAAGCGTCATGTTAAATTCTAATGTCGTGAGCGCCTTCCGTTCGCTTAAATACGCGATGCCGTGAAAGCAATTGTGAAGTTATGAAATGGCTGACGTCTTCATCGGACCAATATGATAGATGGCTGGCAATGCTTGCGATGAGTGATATGTCAAAAGCCTGTTTGAGGAGTCAATTGGCGCATTTCTATGCAGTCTAGTAGAGGTCGCAGGCCACTTACCCCTTCCTGAATACTATAATCAACCCTCCCATTACTATTCAATGCCCTAACCTTAGATTCTTCCTTTTTGAGCTTCCTACCCTTCTTTTCTAACTCCAACCATTTAGCTTTCTCACGCAAGTCCTTGTCTCCTTCGCTCTCGTGACTCTTTCGTCGCTGATGGAACCCAGAGTAGAGCGTTTGAAGTTCCGAGTCAAGAAGCGTAGGTGGATGTTCTCCAATATCACCAGTGGTAATTGGCTCCTCACCAAGCTTGCGTTTTCGCACTTCATTTGTGGCGGCAATATCAGGCCCCACGGCAGATCCTGGAACTACGCCACCACCAACGTTTGTGCCTGCTCCAACAGGAGTGGGTCCTCGGAACTGTTGAACCGGGTTGGTGCCCAGTTTGGTAGCGTCTTCTCCTGTGATACCCAAGCTTCGATTAAGAATACTGCTTGCGATTCCAGAACTAAGACTTGACCATAGTCCAGACACGCTCTGACCCACCCTTACACCAATTCCGGTAAGGCCTTGTCCGACTGGAGCACCAAATATTCCCTTTTTAGTGTATGGCAATGGTTGAGGCTTCAGTGAAGACATAGCTGATGATATGAGGGGCTCGATTCGATAACTAATGGGGTCGGTGGGATGAAAGATATTGTACACCTGCTTACACTTCGGTGAAGAGGTTGCTATTTCTACACGATTTACGCTTGTTTTACCTTGACCTGAGGGTGAAAGGAATGAATCATCTAATCCAGTGCTGGGTTTCTTCGGGGAAACAGAATGTGCTGACGTACGACCAACGATTGTATGGCCTTTCAGCATTTGGAAGAGGCCTATCGGAGAACCTAGGGCGTAGAAATCCTCGACTTCAAAATCTAACTTCAGGCCATCATTTGTCGCTCGTCGATTTTTTCCTCGGTGCTTCTCAGCTGTCTCATCTTCCTGTCGACAAAGAATGTCGAACATAATAGCTGACCCAAGTGAGTGACCGACAAGGCTGACTTTCCCATTGAATGAAGGGTTTCGTTCCTTAAATAGTCTATAAATACGGTTACATTCTTCAACGACGATGCGTGATATGTGTTCCTTGTATGCAGGGCTCTGGTACAATAGAATGTCTAGGGCAAGATCTGTAATTAAATTGCGAACGGCAGGGACGCCCTCAATCGTGATATCGTCAAGGTTTGGGTATTCCTGGTCCCCGGAGTCTAGGTCGCCTAAGTCCTGCTCCTTCCGATTATGCTTAAGGCTTTGTTTCGGGAAATCGAGCTTATGTCGCCAGCATATCGGGAGGGCTTGGATACGACAGTTCTTGGGCTCTTTGTCTACTTCGGAATTCAGAGCTTGTAAATCAGTCGAATTAGCATATACGGCTTTCATTGTCTTTCTCAATGTGTTGACATCGTGTACGAAATTGATGCTCTCTATTCGCATCCCAAGTCGTTGTCCAATTCCGTGGGTGGTGAGAAGAAGATGCTCGATCTCTCGGCCCTGCTCTTCGCCTGTCTGCTCTTTGTAGTCATCACGAATTTCTTTTTCGTCCCGTTTTCGGATCTCCTCCTCTTGCTTTTCAGGATCTTCTGCGTGGAACGACGCTACAAGGTTGGACATCTGCCGCTCGAGGGTCTGTCTCCGGATTTCTGATGGAGATTGGGTCTTCTCATCATTATCATCTTCAGCTTTGGGAGGCATCCTTGATGTTCGGTCAACTTTGGCTTCCACGGCGTCATCCTCCTCGTTACTTGAAGGTGAACCGGAAGTTACAGGCCGATCCTCATCCTTTTCTTCGAGCTTTTTAGATGAATCGGTGTAACCCCTGATAAGTTTGACACCTGCGAAGTGACCTCCGCCGGCAAAACGTTGGTAAACGGTACTGCTCATTCGCGATAGAAAATCATCCGTTAATATCCAGGCAGTTGTCGCGTTCTGGTATGTTACGACTGAATTCATATGCGCGCCGAACAGACGATGAGTGCTAGGCTGATCTTGAGGGGGAGAAACATTGTTGACATGCTCGGCAGGAGCATCTTCGCTAGATGATGTTGTGTCCACCCTTAGATTCTCAAAGGATGATTTAGGCGTGATTGGGTTTGAGATTGATTGGCTTACTGCCTTTCGGAGGTCTTCACCGGCTCTTAAAGATGTCGGACGGGAACGCGGCTGGGATGCAGACCGTTTGTCTTGCTGAGCTAATCTCCATGGCTTTACCTTCAAGTAACCTTCTTCCAATTGAGTGGCGAGATTCTCGTCGCACGGTCGAAGCGTTGAGCCATCTATAAATACGTAAGCTGCTTGCATAGGTTGTTAGGCTAGATAATGCTAACCCTGATAAAACCAGGTACCACGCCGAACTTCGTAAACCGGACCTGGCCAGTACGCCGGTGCCAATTCCCGTTCCTCTATGTCGACGTCAAAAAGAAAGTCTTCATTGACGGGGACCTTCGTTCTTCCAACCTTGTTCTTCGAGTCCACAGTAGGTTCTTCAAGAGCATCCGGCCCATGATTTCCCACAGTATTTTGTGCTTTGAACTGTCTCAGTTCCGCGGTTTCCGCTTCATCTGCAAGTTTCTGAAATGCGACCTCTATAGCACGGGAGTCACCAGAAGAGAATGGGAACCATTTCTTCGGAGCTGGAACGGGCTTGTCGGATGGAGGAAGTTCCTGTCCTGAAGGTGATGGTTTTCTTTTAGGAATCTGGATATATCAGCGATACTCGGACTTTGCACGTAGTGAAATGTTATCTCTCGCTGGAATGTATGTAGCTGTACTCACATCAATGGCGTGGAACCATTGCACAGCTAGAGGAGGGCAATCTCTTGGATAGCTCCTCAAACTTAGCCTATGTGTGCGATTGATAGTATGATCTCCACCTCTCTGGGAACCTAAGCTGCCTTCTGGCGGTAGCTCATCGCCTTCAAACCCCGGTTGTCTTGGCGTGGAGGCTCGAGAACCCCATGGAGAGAATGCGCTGATACCTGCGGCAAGATATGACTTGTTCTCTGGGGTGGACATGTTGACGTTGGGCCGGCTTGTGCCGCCGGCCTTTTCTTTGGAGAGCCAGTGAGAAATTCCTTTCCGTGGACGTTTAAAGGCTGCGACGGGTCTACGAGGGAGCAAAAGGAGACGGAGCTGTTCGCCGAGGGAGTGGAGAAAAAAAACGCGTCGGGCCAACGTGACGAGTGACTGAAGAATAAGGGAAATGGCAATGGCAAGGAAAAGTGAGGAGACGGTTGAGGCTTGGGATGGGGTTGGGTGGGAATCAGGGTAGACAAGGAGTGACTTGTAGTTAGTTTTGGAGGTGCAGCTTCGAAAGATGGCGATGAATGGTGGTGGAGCTTTCTGCCAGCGTTCCGGACGAAATGCATGGATGATTCCCACTGACGTCGACCAGGGCCGAGGGGCTCGCCAGGGCTGCTCCTCACCGCCCGTGCACGAACCTCAGGGCTCCCGAACCTGAACGCGGAGGGGGACATTGCAGCTCACAAGAGCAACGCACTTCTCACACCTCACCAGATCCTTCTCCATGCAGCGATCTTCATCAATCCCCAGGAACAAACTTGGGAAGCAAGCATCCCAGAGCAACTCTGTAAGAGATGCCGCAACCCTCATGCTGAAGCTCCTGGAGCTGGAGAGTGTCCTCAGCTCCACACCTCGAAATCAGCACAGCAACATTGCCTTTGATGAGGTGTTCGCAGATAAAGGCTCTGAAACCGATCATGCTGTGGAAAACAATGAACTGGTTGAAAAGTTTCGCCAGTTACTGAAGCAGCTAAAATTACGGCAGCCTGACGGCCTAATCCTAGCATACGAGAAAGCCTACAAAGCATGCGTTGCAGGCCGTCATTATGAAAATCAGATGAAGATCATTAACTGGGTTAAGGGTCGCGAGTGCACTTGTTCAGAGGCTATAAACGCCCTACCCAAGATAGACGAACTGCTTGGGACGAAACATACTGCTCGATTTGATGAGGTGTTCAGTTTTGGTGACATGATCTACCATCCCCTTCGTTGAGACTTGCTAATAAGGAGCCATGATGCCAGTCAAACCCTTCCCCTTCCTTTCCTTGGCTTACGAACTCCGATTGAATATTTACGACCACCTACTTACTAGAAAACCATACCTCGCGTTGAATTCGTCAGCTATTTTAGTGGCAAGACGACAAAAGCTGGATCTCAGTCTCCTTCGTGTCTCGTCCCAAATTCATAAGGAAGGATCTAAAATACTATACGGCAGTAACACGTTCTTTATCAAAGCAAGTGGTGACGGACGTGAGGAAGCACTTATAGTCATACAGTCTATGGGGAAACACAATCGCGCACTAATTAAGAAACTCGAGGTTCAAATCTATGCAGATTCTGGATCCAGTCAAAAGCCTTCTGCGTCTCCCACGTCCCCTACATCTCTATACCTGCGCGAGCTGGAACGTTCTACGTCTTCCACATCCACATCCACTAGATCTCCATACGAACGCGAGCTGAAACTTTCGTCGAGATCTAGTGTGCTGAGCACGATAGCAGATATTTTGCCAAAACTAGAAACGTTGACATTTCTCTTCGCTCCGGAGATCCGTGCGAACGCTTCTCCGGACAGAGAAATAATTCGGAAGACCATTGAATTTTGTGTCAACAACGCACCGGAAGCCAATTTCGTAGGCTGGGACTTGAAATTTGTCCGAGATACCATGATTGAAGAGATGCTGACGGAGTTCATGGAGTCGCGTGGTGGGCTTCGGAAGGTGGAAAGTAAATATTCGGCTTCATGGAGGCCATATGGAGGCAGAGAGAGGCACATTGCCGAATAACATGTTCAAGGAAATAGAAAATCACAATACTCCTAGAAACTTCAGAGCGGTGTCTCATGGAGTTCATCATAGAAAAGGCGAGCCTTAACCTCGAGTTACCAGAAAACAACTTTGTGGACAGCTTCAAAGTATTGAACAAAGTTTAAGGACAAGGCTTAGTAAGTCAAGGCATCTCGGAGGTGATTATTACAACGATGTCAAATATATTGTTCCAATTCGTTGCTGACACCATTTTACGGCACCGCTTCGATGTTCGGAAGTGGATTCAGTTATATATCACTGTAGTAACTTTCTTTCCAGGTACATTAGCATATTTATTAGGTGGCCTATTCACTGTCATGACTTTTTAAAACCGCCCTTGTACTAACACCAACAACTTAAGCCAACAGCCCCTCCCATTTGAATTCCCAGACTTTCGTACCATGTATGCTCCCAAACATAGAGGTAGGTGATTTCTTGCTCCATTATTCGAATGGTGCAAAGCAAAAATATCAAAAGTCCATCTTTACCCTCTGGACTTAACATGCCTTATGCATCAGACGGAAGAAAATCCGTGCACCATCACTCAACGCTCATGAAAGTTAAACAAGTCCTGGAAACGAAAATTGGGGGGCTCATTAAGCCTAAATAAGCAACTCCAGAATCAAAAGATAAAGCAGGTGAATGGCTCAGCTTGAATACCGAGATCACCAAATCAAATGTTGCCGCCCATGTTTTACCTAGGATTAAAAGTCAAGCGAGGTAATATCAAATACCGGGGAAAATACCTCAAGTTTGTCCACCGCATCATAGCCCAGCGTGCCTAGTTAAATTCGAATTACGAGAACGAACGTAACGGACTCTTTTCATTACATAAGAGCCTTAATAAGTTAGACACAAGATTTCGCCTCAGCCTTATATTACTATAGTTTTAAAATCAGCACTTCAGGCACCAACCCCAACACAACCCCGCCCCCGTAGCCGTCTGCTGCGCCTGCGCCTTCCCGTGTCCACTTGGCCAATCACACACCGACTCCGCCACTGCGGCGCGATTAAGATGTATAACCAAACTATCCGCCCGTCGAGACCTTGTGCACGCACACGTCTTCACACCCCATCGAGCTCAACACAGCGGATTCAGTGTCAGCTATCAGCTTTACAGGCGCTATCACCGGCGTCTTAGATGTTATTACAAGAAGTGCCAACTCCTTGATGGATTTAAAAGCTCGATACAATTGCGTCGACCTCAAAGTCAGCCTTCTGATCGGGCAGCTTTCAACCCTCAAAGCCGCTCTGAAGCAAATCACCGAGGTGATAGACGCTAGCCTCGTTGTTCCACGACACCAACTCGTACATGACCTGGAAACTTCAGTCGGTTGTTGCGAGGTCGTAATTCTTGTTCTTGACGATCGACTGTGCTCTTTACATAGAAATGAGGTTAATGGCTTAGATACGCTGAGCAAAGCCCAATTCGTATGGGACGAAAAGACTATGGACGATTACCAGAATCTCTTAAACAACCAAATCGGTGCGCTAAATTTGCTTATTACGGCGCTTCAATGGTTGGATATTTTCTCTTTTCATTGATTAAAGCTACTGACGAGACTGAAGCCGGTCCCTGTTCGAGCAGAGTAATATTTTACAGGACAGCGAAGGTTGCCGTTTCATCAAACAAGTGGAAGACGACACTTCATCGCTACTGTGGTTAAGAGATGCAGAATCTTATGGCACTGAGGAAAGCACTGCGACAGAGAATCTCGAACGGGTAGATGCAATATTCGATTTCGATCGTGAGATTTTTAGCCCAAGAGTCTACCGGATAGCGACGAGATCTAGTATTATACAGGCATTGTCGACCTACAAGCGCAAGAAGATACGACTCGTCCGCTCGGTATTGCAAACTTCTCAAGGTTCCCGCCAATCTATAGAGACTGACAACGAAAACTGCATAAACTGCATCGAAACGCAGTCAGTAACCACAGTTCGAACGCTAGGCACGATTCGGTCGCTAGGAACAACTCGGCCTTCGCAGGCTCAAACAAATAAAAAATCCGAGAACCTGCCTTTCACCGTCCCGCCGATGGGAAGTTTACGTAGTGGTAAAATATCACAGCTGAGAGTTTTATATCTCAATCACAAAAATAACATAGACGAACGAAAGCAAAGACTATGGACTTGGTATCTTCTTCAACGCCTTTTGCGGCAGGTGACTACGGCCCTTTGGAGAAGCAATGGAAGGTTCTCTCTTTTTGCATGAAATTGAAACTTTACATGACATTACGAGTCTTGAGGATGCACTACAAGACTTTTATGGAAAAGACATACCGTTACAACCATATACTATCATCTGCGACTTCCCGCGATAAAGACGCATTGTAGAAGTCCCCAAATGTTCGGGGCTCGTTGGAAATATGTTAGCGTTTTGCTCTTTGGACTACCTCGAGTAATAAACACATAAAATTCACGTTTGTTGTCACACTGGGGTGAACTCTATTGAAAAATTCTGTTTAGCCACCTCGAATCATCTAGCTATATTGTTCAGCCGGAGTGTTTGCCAACCGAAGTACACATTTTAAGATATCACGTTACGACTACCAGACGGTACGAGGCGAAGTTTGGCGTAGGCCATCCCTTAATGTTGTTAGTGTTACTGGTGCAATACTAGAGCAAAAGGAATGGATACGAGGTTTTGATGGAGTAAATACGACCTTCACACCCGCCACAAAGCCACGGTCTTTAACCTCCTCTCTCGCAATCTTGCCAGACCAAACCCACTGGCGCGTAGTCAGCTTAAGGCCAAAAAGAAAAAAAAGAGCATCTTCACATTGTGAGTCTATAAACCCAACAATGCCGCAACTAGCCATTATAAAACCCCTCCTCTCCCGTAGCGAAAGCGACCGCAGAAGCGGGATGACGATGAGCGAGGCCTAGTGGTATGAAATGTAGCTGTGGGGCGGCGGCTTCTCGTGCACGAAGGGTGTGCGCGGGGCGGGGAAGCTGCAATACTACTACACTGAGGCTACTATATCTGCTGTATCTACTGTAGCTATTGCTTTTGGTGGTGATAGTGGGGTAACTGGTGCCAGCCTCGGGCTTGGGGCTGGGAGAATTTTTGCAGTGGCAATCGCAGCAAGTCCAGGCTAGGACGGTGATTAGGGTTAGAAGGAAGAGGAAGAGGAGCTTATGGGGTCGTTAGGCTCGGAAGGGTGGGATGTGTTGGTAAAAGCTTATCGGTGGTAAGCATTTGAAACTTACCTGAGGCAATTCGGCCTTGAAGTTCGTTGTTCTGCTCACTTTCGCCCCAATTCGCGGCAGTGGCTTAGCAGCGCGACGCAGGGCCCCGCAACTTCAAAGTCGAAGAATTAATATGCTTGAGAGGTAAATCATCGCAGGGATTCTGAAGCCAGAATTTCTAATCGGAGAATTTATTTCAAGTCTTGTTTGAGCATGGCTGACGCCTATGGTGACAAGCCATCTTAAAGGGGCCAGAGGTCATTTGGTGGCATTTGGCCCGTGCAGGCTTGAACGACGCGACCATAAGCCATGGCGAATAGTGCAGGCATGACCAAGGCTTCGAGAATAGTTTATGGATTAGATAGGTAGCGTTATTCCTGCTTCACGTAAAGCTGTACGTGGATGTTGAATCTGAAGTGCATCTTGGGCACCGAAGTGATACGTAGGATGGCCCAAGGAGTGGCTTTTGCGAAATTGTGAAAGTATTTATAGAATATTGATATGGAAAATGGTATCTCCGGTACTGGTTGATTGCTAAATGACTAAAAGAAATAATAGACGACGCTATACTTTTACTGAAATCGGCGAATACCCCCATGTTCGCCGTTTCACGTGTATGACCCACCCAATACCCATAGAAAGACTCGTGAAGATTGCAAAACAAATGAGAAACATCAGAGGCCGTGTATCTGAGCCACTAAGCTGCAGGTTATCAAAAATCCGCGTCTAAAATACTTTTGTCAGTACGTTGCCTACATATTCAATTGCGTGCATCGCTCACCTGCTCGTACTTGAAAGCATCGCTGGCTCCAATTACCTTGCCTTCTCTATCAACCGCTGCTACTCTGATGTAAGATCCTAAGTTTTTGCTCAATTCAATCCTCGTCTCGAACCCGACCTTCGTCGCACTAATGACTGGCCGCCAGGCGTCATCATCGCCATCACTGAATTCCCCGGTGTCGATAACCCATTGATGCACTTCGGTCGCACCGTTCCAGCTTACATACGCCACATCGTCCACGATAGCCATGCTTGGTTTTGTTGTAGGATGTCCGGTCCAGTTAAATTTCATCACCCGATAACTTTGTACATCGCCGCTTTCGAATCGGCTGGCGGCACCGAAATGAGTATCGCATAGGACGACTCCATTAGGTGCGAACTCAGTAAATGCGGCATCATACCCGTAGCCTACTAGTACGTCGCCATTTGGGAGGATCTGCATCGAACCTTGTGACGAACTGAGAATTTGCTGCGAGTTGATGTACTGGGAGACGAGTGTAGCCGTCCTGTCTTTTGTATCGATGGCGATCTTCATCGCGCGACTGAACTGCGCATTCTCTTTCTGGCCCGGAGCCTGAGCGCCATTGTTGAAGATACTGATGACCGTGTAGTTATCGTGCCAGCGGGCATCGTGTTGGTAAGCAAAATCCGTTGCCCTTCCTTCGGACAGGTCGGTGAACTCGTTACGCTGTCCGCCAAGAACCCATATGACGGAACCGGTGGTGCCGTTGATATAGGTGATGGTGTGTACGTAGCGAGCAGAGACCAGGTAGTTACCCCATGGATCTTTCTCGACACTGTTGATGTGAAAGAAGTCCCAAGGGTCGTTACGGCTCCCACGACCATCGGAGGAATGATACGAGTCCGTGAGGTTATAATGCTCGGATGCGCGCCATTGGAATATCAGATTTCCAGTCTCTATGTCAATCTCCTGAAAGAGACTATCCCAGATATATCCGTCCTGAGGCCCTCCTAAAGCTGTGAGGTCCGCCGGGTGAACGTCATAGACGGTTATTAATGCGGTGCCATCTTCGGTAAATCGGAATTCATGGAGGTCCCCCTCCATCCCGGATGCGGCGCTGATTCGGGCTACCTCTTTATATGTTGAATCCAACTAGATTCTTGGATTAGTACATATAATTGGTTTCTAGAGATATAGTCTAACGGCAAGTTGTTGTTCAAATACACAGTCGATTATACACATTGAAGAGCAGCATTTGTAACGTACCATATAATAGTGGCCAGCACCATGCCCTCCCACTGCATCGTTGCCGGACCAAAAGGTCAGATACTGTTGGCCTTTGTACTCTTGGGCCATTAAATTATAAGTTTGCTCGTAGCCCGTCACCACCCAAACCAAATTGCCAAGAGAATCAAGGATCATTGGACCACGGGCATCTTCAGCCACAGCGTTACCTCGTGGGTTGAACATGATGTATGAGCCGTCATCGCATCTCGAATGCTTGGTTAGAATGTTAAGGTGGGGCGCGACGACGTTTGAGGAGAAAAACTTCTGAACCGGGTAAGAACCGTAGTCACCATTCTCGAATCGCTGGTCATTGAAATACGGAGTTGTATCAGCCAAGACATGGCCGAGGTCCTGGAAAAAGAGAGACAAAAGGATTGATTTTGGAAGGAGAAATAGTTTGGAAAACATAGAGCAAAGAATGGCATTGATGGCGGATTCTAAGATCGGCGAGTAGGTACTCTGGTGACGACGGAGAGCAGCACAGCTGAATGATAGGATGAAGCAGCAGAAATCAGACAAGATAAAGGAACTGATGCTATAGCGAGAGCTACGCAGCTTAAGTCAAGTGCACTCAGGCTCTGCAAAAAGTAGAGGGGTGCCGCGTCAGAGCGTCTTGGCATCGGTCAAGGGGACTGTTAGAGGGCGGGGAGTCGTCACCAAACGAAATTGTTGCAGTACCGGGGATAAAGACGCGGATCGGGCGCAGAGAAGGCCCCTTGGAGGCCCCTGTTAGGCGTGATCTGCTTTCGATCTTCCTGAATGCTCACACAGGGGAAAAGGCGTCCATCTTCATTTACGCAGGGAGCCAGCCACGTGCCAGTGTGGTAGGCATTGACCTGCGGTAGATCTGAACTGGCGACGATTTGAAAGACATGGGCCAATAAATGCTGTCTTGAAGTATAGCTTAGACGTCTCGAACTGAACAGAGGAATATCGGAATGCCCAGGCTGGTTATCTCTTGGTCGCTTGGCAATGTGGACTCTGGCGACGGTGCGGCTTGTTGTTTGCTGCTTGTTTTAATCGGGCGAGCCCTAGTAGGGCTGTGGGGTGGTCGGCGGCCAAAGAGCACGCGGCTTGGGCCTTGACGCCCCTGATTGTGCGACTTGATCAATCAGATAGGTGGAGCCCGGCCGCGTACTGTTGCCGAAGCGCCTCTTCAGAAGACAATGCTGCTCCTCCGTCGACCTCATGGCTCACAACGAACAAGACGCGTACGTGGCTGGACATCGTCTTGAAGCGTTAAAGTAGGCCAAGCGTGAGGAATGAGTACGTGGGCGAGACGCAAAAAGCGGTAGGGGTCAATAGCGACAACGCACATCAAAATAGCTCGAGGCACGGTCTTTGGTCTCAAGTCATGGCTGCTGAATCAATTGTCATATCGTCGTCTGAAAGTCTTCTGATTCCGTCAAAGCCAGCCATGACGAATAAAGGAGACAGGCTAAAGATAGCACTCCGCAAAGCGTTGATGGCTTCAAAGTAAATTCTTAGAGTGGTAGATAGAGTGGTAGAGAGCGATAGAGGTAGACAGCGGAAATGGCGCGGGTGGTGGGAGAGGTAGACGGCAGAAATGGTGCAAGTGGTGGGAGTGGCTGAAACCGAGGAACTGCCCTCCTCCCCCGCTCAGCTCAAAATGGCCAGGCTCTACAGTAGCGACTTGGCACCTCTAGAGCTGCCGAGAACTGCAAGTACAGCAGTCGCTCGGGCCCGCGGTGGATACGGTAAGGTGCTCATGCGCTAGGGCAGACTTGAAGTGAACGTCGCATGCTTCATGTTCGACATACTCCTACTCTCACTGGCTGGCACACACATGTTTTCAGCTTCATGTCTGCATGCTGTCTTGGTAAAGTATGAATAATCTGCTTTCTCTGAGTAACGGAATTGAGACGCGGCTGATTGCTGGCTTCTCCGTCAGCCTGCGCTTACTCCTTGCCATGTCAGCTGCATCATTCAGCCCTCTACCACCGACAGGTCTGGTCCTAATTGGAGCCCAAGAGGCTAAGTTACCTTGCCAATAGCGAGCTATTGGAGACATCCGCTTCTGTAAAAGAAAGCCGTCACCGCCCAGCTCAGCTGTTCAGATATTCCCCACCATCCACAGCTATGCACACTCCTTGTCTTGTGTAACAGTCGGCCTCATATCATTCCATTGACTTCAAAGCAACTCGACTTCTCACCTCTGTTCTTTATGCCTCGTCTTGACGAGCAATTGTCAAGCGAGAGCACTATGTAGATGGAAAATGGACGGTCTCTCCTATAGTTGTATAAGCTAGGTCCTGTTCATCGCAAAGGATGCTGTCCAGGAGCAGGCTGATACAGGGCGCCAGGGCTTGTGTGACAAGCCGTCAGCCCACAGCCTCTCGATAGGCAGCGGCCGAGTGACACATGCAGGTTTTTCGTTGCCGTTGCCTTGTCAGCTGCCCTTGCGTACTTCGCATTGAATACAAAAAGGCTCAATGTCTGCTCAGGAAGGCTCTCCACAAGAATATCACTTGCCAAGAACCAGATCTATCATACATCATGGCTCCACAGGCTCCAACTCCTCCTAAACCAGCAAACCTCGAGCGGACTCACATTCTTCAAGAGATCCTAAACCATGTTGATGACTATGCCGAGGAATACAATAAGGTTGATTATTCTGCCCTGAAGCAAGACGTTCTGAAGCCTGTTCTTGCCGAAAACTTCAATCCAGAGACCCAGATTCGCGGGTTTCTCAAGGCTTTCAGGCACACTCCGGCCTACAAAGCTGCCTTCGAAGAAATCCCGAGCCCAGAGCTGAAGGAACAGATCAATGCTTTCATAGATGATAAGACTGCAAAGGATGTTGTTGGCGATAAAAATTTTCATCTCGTCTCACACAAGAGTCCGCCCGCCGTGCATCATTTCTCGCTTCTGAATGAGCTGAAGAAGTTGGTGATTGGCGAGCTCGAGTTGAAAACTGCAATTCAGGATATATTCCACCCTAAGCATAAGCACGTCAAGGGTCTTCCAGTTATATATGAAGATGCGGGGAAGACAAAGGTCATGGAGGTGAGAAAATAGGATTATTAGGAGCCCTGAAAGGCTTCAACGCTTAGACTATATTGGGAATATTCATACTGATAAGATAAAAGTGCTATAGTGACGTGCCATTCGAGAACTGGGGCTCAACGGTCAAAAATACTCCAAAGTTCACCTTTTTGCCTACAACGGTGCTTGGCGTGCAAAATATCGTCCGTTATGCTTCAGCCAACAACTACCGCGTCAGATGTGCCGGGTACCGTCATAGCTGGTCATCTATTTTCTCGCAGGATAACGAGCTATTCATCTCATTCGTTAGCTTGGACGTGGTGAACATCCTGCCGGACCCGATGTCAATCATCCCAGGCGAATACAACCCAGCAACCGTGTCCGAATTGAAGACCATCGACCTGAAAGAACAAACAGCACCGGGCAAACGTCTCTGCCGAATTGGTACCGCTGTAACCAACGAGGAGTTTAGGAGATGGGCTGTTGCTAACAAAGAGTGGTCTTTACCGGCTGATGTCATTCTTGTGGAAGTTACCATTGGTGGTGTTAACGCTCCTATTTGCCATGGCGCAGGTATCGGGAATAAGACAATATCGGACTATGTTCGCCGTATTGAATATGTCGATTGCAACGGTCAGCACCGCGTCGTGGACGACAAGTATCTTATCAAAGCAGCTGCTGGAGCTTTTGGCCTGCTCGGAGTTGTAACTCATGTTACTATTGAATTGGACGCAATGACCTACGCTGTTATGGTTAGTGTCTGCCCTTCGGCTCATCGATGATTGTGTTGTTCTAACTGTTATTTCCAGCAACCGGTCAAGATTGATGTCGGATTAGCCATCCCACCGTAAGCAGGCTTGAGCGGAGTTGTTGGCTGAGTAATTGTGCTAACGAATCTTACAGGTTAGACAAAGAAGACATCCCACAGGCTCTTCGCGAAGGGTGGTTTCACGCAACTGATGCGTCACAACAAATAGCAGCAGCCACAGCAAAGTTCGAGGAACGCGCGGCGAACGACTACTACAGCGAGTGAGTCACCTATAACCTCCAGACTCCCCAACGTCCCTCGTCACCTTACTAATCGAATCTCTCAGATGGTTCTGGTTCACGTATCAGAAAAAGGCATGGGTGAACACCTTCAACACCACAACCGACGTCACCGGCCTGACCAACTACCCAGACGACGCCAACGTCTTCCTCCAATGGGTGCAAGGCTGGCTCGGCGGTGTCATAACCACCATCCCCTTCTTCAACGCCATCCCGGGCTACTGGCAAGCCCAGCTAATCGCCACAATGGGCATGGCCGCGCTGCCGCCCACGCTCGGCGAAAGCGCAACCCCGACGCTGAAAACCCTGCTCCCCAACGCGCTGCACTTTCGGCGCGGAGTACAGAACATGCCGGTGCGCGACATGGAGTTCCAGATCCCGCTGCCGCCGCGCTCCGACGATGCCACCAGGCCCGACTTCAGCGTCGTGCAGCGCGCCTGGTGGGACGTGATTAACCTGGTCTACGCCGACGCCGACAACGCTGACCCGTCGTCGCCCATGCGCTTGACGCTTGAGCTGCGCATCATGGGCGGTAGCGACGTGCTCATGGCGCCGCAGTACGGCAATACGCTGGGGACTGCTAGCATCGAGATCCTGACTCTGCCGGACGCCGTTGCTGACGACGAGTGGACTGCTTTCTCGCAGCGTGTCGCTGACCTCTGGACCAGCTATGCGGACGGCAAGCTTAATGTCCGTCCGCACTGGGCCAAGGAGTGGGAGGGCGTCCGGTTCAAGGGCCGTGAGGCGCGCGGGTTCTTGAAGGAGGTTGCGTATCCGGAGCAGATTAAGGAGTTCAAGGCGGCGTTGGCGCAGATTGGGAGTCAGCAGGGCTGGGGACTGGAGGAGCTGCAGAAACGGTTTTCGAATGAGTTGTGGGATAAGATGGTCTTTCAACCGTAAGAAAATATGCGCGGAGGCGGGGGACTGCTGGGTAGACCGAAAGTTTGAAAGGGGGTGTATGGGGTGGTGCGGGCGCGGCTGTCCCCGCTTTTAGTTTTTGCGCACTGCCCTTCCTGCTAATGCTGGCGTGTGGAGCACGAAGAGTATCTTGCTTGTATCTACGTGTATGGGACTCGCGTTGTTTAACTTAGCCCACACTTTAATTCTTCCTGCCGTGATATCCGACGGTTGGTTCTGGCCTTGTGTACAGTGATGCATACTCTCTACTTGTTTATGGCCCTCATTGAGTGCGCCGAGCAGCCGACATGATAGAATGATGGCGGTCTGTGGTCCCAAAATTTGCCAGTTCGGCCGAGCAACGATGCAACTCGACCAACGCAGATCCAGACGAGTGGGAATGCCCTGGCCCTAGTCGAGCGGAGGGGAAGGGATCGGCCGAGCCGTACTGCCGTGTCGTTTCGATTCTAGCTAGGTGTGTTCCGCGGAACAAAATCAAAAAGGTCGGCCAAAGAAATAGGAATATAAATGGGATGAAATAGTGGTGTTGCACGGAAGTGGTTTGTATAAGCTGCTTAATACTCACCAAACTAGCCCTATATGAGTGGTGTACAAGTGCACGTAAGCGCCACAGTATATGCATCGCCCTTCCACCCCCGCACCCTATTATGGCGCCCAAAACTAAACAGCCATCAACACCACACGTTGTACCTAGTGACCTGCTCGGTACTACTATAGATGCCTAAATGACATATAAGCCCTGTCTGGTGCGACAGCAAGCTTCGATGTCTACGAATAAACCACTCAAACGCTGGTCTATAACTCGTATTTGACGCCGCATAGCCGGCGGGGGCAATGTGCTGCCCAGACAAGGAGTGTGGGGTTAGCGAACCATTCAAGTTCCGCGCCTTAGAAGTTAATATCGACGTGCAGGCGTTTTAATGGATGGCACTGCAATGGAGGGGAACGCCACGTCGGATGGGTGAGATCCTATTTGTCGCAGAGAGCAATGATCGTATGGCTAGCCAACTCGGTCAACAGGGTTCTCCCTCGGAGGGACTATCGGTGTATCTGCTTGAGCAGACGTCAGGCGATATATAGAGGTCTTCTTTCGCCAGGAGGTCAGAAAGGCGGTTTGATTGTAACTCATTCTTGATTCTAGGAGCGCAGATAATGAATCAAATACTTAACTTAGCTTTTTTAAGTGCGAGCCTTGGGCTTGCGCTGCTTGTGAGTTCCATCATCTCTTAAAAATTTACCTAGTGCCTTGCTAAGTGTGTGCAGAGCACATACATTGTAGCGAAGGTCATCTACAATGTCTTCTTCCACCCACTCCGCAAATATCCGGGCTCCATACTCGCAGCGGCAACCACTATCCCTTCCATGCATGCCCGAATCGGAGGTAAAATTGTGAAATGGAATCATGCTCAGCATCAACGCTATGGTGAAGTCGTTCGTGTTGCTCCCAATGAACTCAGCTTTATCGGCCCGGATGCTTGGAAGGATGTATACGGCTACCGTGCCTCGGGAAAGTCGTCCTTCCAAAAGGAGCTGGAATTCTACGGCCCGGATATGTTTGCTGGCAAGGAAGGTGGTACAGGTATCATACGTGCCGACGACGCGGCGCACAGCAGACAAAGACGATTGGTGTCTCACGCCTTCTCGGATAAAGCACTAAAGGAGCAAGAGCCGTTGTTAAAGCGGTACGTAGAGCTGTTGGTCCAGAAAATTAACGGGATGGTGGAGAAAGACCCAATGGCCAAGATCAATATGGTGGACTGGTACAACTTTACGACCTTCGACATCATGGCGGACCTTACCTTCGGCGAACCGTTACATCTCTTAGATAGGAGCAAGTACTCGCAGTGGGTTTCCGCTACCTTTGCGGCCGTTAAGATGAACGTATACCAGCAAGTATTCAGGCAAATACCGTTCGTTCAATCTATCCTTAATATAACTATACCAAAGTCCGTCGTAAAGAAGCGCCAGATACACATGTCGCACTCTGTCGACCGAGTCAACAAGCGTCTTGAAATGAAGACTGACCGGCCCGACATCTGGACTTACATCCTCCGGCACGGCGACTCGGAAAATGCTGCGGAAAAAGGCCTTAGCTCTACGGAAATGTACTCGAACGCCGGAACATTCATGCTGGCCGGCACTGAGACGACTGCTACCCAGCTGAGCGGCATCACATACCAGCTGCTGAAGAAGCCTGAAGCTATGGCACGGCTAGTTGCCGAGGTGCGCGAGGCGTTTCCGACGAAGGAGGATATTACCATGTCGGCGTTAGCACGGCTAGAGTTCCTCAACGCATGTCTCGAAGAAGGGCTTAGGGTGTATCCCCCAGTGCCGGTCGGGCTACCGCGTAGAACACCGGCGCAAGGCGCAGTCGTGTGCGGGAACGAAGTCCCTGGCAAAGTACTTCTCCGTCCTCGCCCCCATATGTAAAAACTAATTTTGGCTTGCAGACTATCGTCTCTTTGGCGCATTACGCAGCGTACCACTCGCCCTCGAACTTTAAGAACCCGGATGAGTTTATTCCGCAGCGCTGGTTGCCGGAGGCAGAGAAGGAGTTCGCGGAAGATAATAAGCATATCCTGCAGCCTTTCTCATTTGGCCCCAGGAACTGTTTAGGGAAGAAGTAAGTAGTTCGATCAACCCCTCAACCGCATAAAATCGACACCGGAACGCTGTCTTTGACACTCACCACGTGCATTGCTCTCTTGCTGACTCTAGCCAGTTTGGCATATCATGAAATGCGCCTCGTCCTCGCGACAGTTCTGTGGAATTTTGACTTGACCTTCTGTGAAGAGTCTGATAATTGGCCAGATCAGTTGTGCTATACGCTTTGGGAGAAACATCCATTGTTGGTCAGACTTACACCAATCCGACAGACATGATTGATTTTCAAGGAACGCAATCTTCTTAAACATGAGAGAAACGCTTTCGTTTGAAAGGGAAACAATAGTAGAGCTATAAAGCCTTCATGAATGCTTTCGTTTCATTCTGGACCCATTGAACAGAACAACGGAGAATAAAAATTGCTTGGAATTGAATGCAGTAAATTGTCGATTATTTCATCAAATGAATCAAATGCGAGCAACTCATTTATCAGCCGAAAGAAGTCGTAAAAAAATGAGAGATTTGGTCTCATTGAATATATATTGTGCGTACGCTTAATAAAACTGTCCAGGGACATTGGGAGTGACCTTCGGCCCGAGGAAAGCTTTCTATTCGTGAGGGGGACTTCGCTGAACACTATTGAAGCTGTAAAAGTGATGCCATCATCTCCATGGAAGTTGAACAGCAGAGTGTAGAAGTGTCACGGAAGTGCTGTTGTTTAGGTACCTATTTGATGATAGGTAGAACTGAGGGAAGACAGGGAGAGGCGGGAGAGGACGGAGGGGCAAGAGTGGCACGAGTGGTCAGCAAATGCGGCGGTCTTGGCTGCCAAAAAAAATTCCACCTGCCAAACCATCCCCGCCGCCCACTTCCAGAGGAATATCCCTACCCTCGCCATGACTTTGTCACGCTCCCTACAATCCCAACATGGCTGCATGTGTAGCTTGTCAGCAGCCGCTGGTGCTCGAAGTCGAACTCGAAGATGATGACGAAGATGTTGGAATGGCGTCTGGCAGCGCACCGCAAACCGTGCCAGATGACGTCCATTTGAATTGTGGGTGCCACTTCCATTGGTAGGATACCCTAGGTGCAGGCTCGTATGGCGTCTTCTCAGCTAATATTAAGCTAGGCAGTGCCTTCTAGAGGCTTACACAGTGACCGAATGTCCCGCCTGCTCCTCAAACCTCGTTACTACGTCCTCGACTAGCGCACAACAGATCTTGTGCAATCTAAATAACGAAGGCGGGCTCCAAGAGAATCTTGATATTCTACCTCTTTTAACAGAGGAGACATACCTCAAAGCATACCCAGAGGAGCGGAAATGCCGCGCTTTCCTTGAATTCTGCCGCGAAGGTGACGTGCGCGCCATTGTAGATATGCTCAAGGATGACGACGAGGACGAAGATGACGATGACGACGAGGGCGAGGAGAAGGTGCAAGAAGGACGGAAGATCGATGTTCTAAGGTATCAAGACCCAATTGGAGATATGCAGTCGGGCCTTCACGCGGCTGTGCTGGGGGGAAGTAGGGAAGTTGCTTGGCTGCTGCTGTTGCTGGCTTCCAACCTTGATACGCAGGAATTCCCCGCGCTAGTCTTTCAAGAGGCGGGAGCTCTAGGTGTGATGCGAGAGGATCAGGCAGACAAGGTGGATGTTCGGAGTTTGAGAGACGCAAATGGTAGGACAGCGGAGGATTTGGCGGTCGAGATGGGTGGAGTATGGGTAGGCTGGCCGGGAACAGGGAGGCTTGCGATTTAAGTATATCACTATTGTCAGCATCACAATTTTCCTCGAGCTCACTTGTTCTGAGTTGATATGGAAATAAGGATCTCTTAAAAGTCCATTAGCACAATAATCAACCGCTCGATCCGGTCTTAACGCCATGATGGTAATGCAGCTCCATTTAGAAGGAATACTATACAACTTGCCGAGCCTATTAACCCAAGCTAATCCTTCCCTCCACTATGAAACCCAAAGCTACCATTCCAGACGTTCTTAAGCCCATCGTAGAGATTTGCCAGGACTCCTGTTTCAAAAAGGAAATTGCCACGAATTCATTTGTTCAGATACGCATCTGCAAGAGCTCATCTTATTATCTTGATCAGTCTTTCCTTGGCTGCAGGCCCGAAAATTTCAAGTAACCATAGTATCTTCAACAGTCTCTTTTCTTCTCCGGTGCCCTTGCCGACCGCAGGATGGCTCCACGCTTATTCCTAGATCGAGTTTTACTCAGACCCGAGCCATGCGTTCTCGTTTCGTTCGACGATCGAGTATCATTAGTCAGTCCAACTCTACTTGTCAGCTCCATGTCATCCTTCAACTTCGCACCATTTTTCGGCTTTGCTTCACCCTTTAGCATCCTTGCATTCTTTGATTTTGCCTCATTCCTCCGGGACAGATGGTGCCCTGTTTCTTGTTTGAGCTTGGTGTGGTTCAAATTGGTCGTGCTCGTACTTCGATAGTCGCGAAACATATAGGCGGCGAATTTGTTTCGAGCCCTGCGTGTTTCATTAATTGCATGCGTATACTCTTTTTCTGCTTCTCTTGCTATATGCCACAGATCCATGACACGGTGATGATATGAGGCCTCCGGCATCTTCTTTTCGAAGATATAATCAATGCATGCATAGTCAAACCTGTTCGTGCTAGTCCAAGTATTCGTTGGGTCATTGATTGTGTAGATTGCTACGGAAACGCTCCTGCTGCGTAGAGTCAAGACTAATGGCATGACTCCACGAAGTTGCGAGCTCAGTTCGTAGAAGGACTCATCTTTATAAGCACCTATTATGAAATCGACCCGCCTTAGTTGTGTTAAGGAGAAAAGAATTTCTGCATCGAACATCAATTTAGTAACTGGCTTCTTTGAGTTACCAGACTGGATCTCCAACCAATTGCGTGTAATGTCTATGACGAGTCTGCGGAGAAAGTTGCCAGGCATGATTTTAGGAGTCTGCCACTCTTTGCACCCGAACACCAAGAATGCTTCGAGTGTATTGCTCATGACATAGAAAGTGTTCGTCGTGTACACTACTTCAAGCAGTTCTTGAGCAAGGTAGCCGACATGCTCTTCGCTCAACCATCTTGCGTCAATGACGCTAGGACTCTGTAATACGTGGGTCCTATCAAGTTGGAGATAGATGTCTACTTTGAACGGATTAATGGTGCTCGTCTCATCAATTTCTCTGAGGGAGTAGTGTTCAGCGCCGCTGTTGGAGAAGGCAAACTTGAAGATTATGGTGCGGATTTCCGCTGGGAATAGCTCTAATTTCCGTGCAACGTGCTTCAAGATCATGGCCTCCCTAGTGGCTTTCAACAGCTTCTTGACATTGAGCCAGTTCTTAATCGACCCCGCATGTTGAAAATCCTTTAACCCATCATCACCCAGATTTTCCAAACAAGGATGAGCGGTCTTGGGGCTATTGTTCCTCTGTTAGTTAGCCTGACCCCTACTCCTGATTTTCGGGGCTAGTAACTCACTTTTTGGGCATTTCGATGATGCCGCTGGCTCTCGCTTCTTCACGTGGGGTTTGTTGATAATCAAGAAAGGACAGGATGAGGGTGCAGACGCGAGAGTTTCGTGATAAGACCCCACGCGTAACCCCACCGCGAAAGATCTTAGACATTGCAATTTGAGTGAATCATTTGCAAGCACGTGAGCATGTGAATTTGTCTTGGCAAGGCCTTGCCTCGAATCTTGGAATCGGAGGGGACCGAGAGGCCATCATTTATTCTGAGCGCGCTAGATCCTAGCAGCCATCTAATCATGGGTTAGAGAGATTTCAGCACATTGTACTAAAGATGGTTTAGCAAGTTTGGTAACTCGGGTGTTTCATAAACAGCTGCTATAACCGGTTAATCTTCCCTTGAAAATCTTACTTTTAACATCAGAGCTTGGAAAGAATTCGCTATAGCTCTGTAGCAGAATTAATGTCAAGCAGAGAATGAATAAAACGGTACACTCATCCACCCCCTTCCTCTACGGCTTGTATGTCAATTCGCTGTAACATTCCACAAATTTGTGGATCCCGCTATTGAACCATGCCGATCTTCTGTGCAGTCTTTTCCTACGAAATCTGAGTGGAATTCAGCCACAATGCCGAAAGGCGTATTAGGCCTGCCGCGATGTAAAACGATCCACACGCCCAAACAGCGTCCTAGCGATAAAATCAGAGTAAGCTCTAAATATCAGCAGAAAGGGCCCTCAGGACGACTTGTATTACCAGCTATTCCCCATTTTCTGATGCTCTTCTACGTTTGCTACCTGCTGCATCCACTTTCATTATCTCCTTACTGTCTTTAGAGTATTTTTAGGAACTTTCAGGACACCCCACAGCTTTTCCAATCTTGCTTGGCGTATTATCTAGATTCCATTCAGAGTTTTTTTACTTAGCCTTCAAAGAAATTCTGCGTAATAACGAAGTAGTGATGATGGCTAGAGTGCGCCGTGACGTCAATGCTGCGGAGGGCATGTGGAAGGTATCTGAAGGCATCATACAAGAGAATTGAGGCATGCTGCAGTTTAGCGTCCGTATATAGCCTGTAATATCTATATGTTGTGTGTTAGTGCGCCTTAATGGTAGTCTGGATGCCTCAAATCCATAGATGTACACGTGTTAGCTTGATGTAACTTAGCATAAACATGATTGCAGGAAGTGGGGATCTGATTGTCTGCAACAGAACTAAGCGAGGTTAATCCAGTTGTGATGAAGCTATTGAAGGAACAATATCTAGGAATCGTGGCATAAAGTCATGAATGAACTTCATTCTTATCCAGACTGAGGAAGATGAGATGCCAATCGTCACGTGATTTAAGGCTTAGCGCGTTTTTCATGCGCGTCATCCCGCGATTTACATCATACCCTTAATCAATCACCACTCACTCACTTACGGCATCGCTATTTCACTTAGTAGCAGATTATCTACCATGGCGCGAACTAAGCAGACACAAAGGAAACGTCCCCAACCCGCAAGGGCGACCTTCACAAGCAAGAAGCGCTCTGCATCACCCGCAATTGATTCTGACCAAGAATCCAAGAGCAAGAAGAGCAAGACTGAAGTACATAGTGCGGAACGCCCGACAATGAAGAAGGATGGCGATGGTAATGAATACTGGGAGGTATAACTCTCTCAATCCTCAGCCTGCCTGGTTGCTCAGCTCGCTTCTAGCTGATGGATCTCAACTGATGGACTTTCTAGATATCTAGAACCAGACGAGTTGGCATTTCGGACTTCAAGGGAATGGCGTTGGTGAATATCCGAGAATATTATGAGAAGGATGGTGAGATGCAACCGGGGAGGAAGGTGAATTCAAGGCAGGCTTTCTTTAGGCGTAACATTACTTACAATTCATAGGGCATTTCACTCTCTCTTGATCAATACTCCAACTTAATTTCGATTTTGCCGGACATTGAGAAACTTCTTCTCCAGAAAGGCGAGCAAGTCCCAAGACCAGAATATGATAGCGGCGGTGAATTGGACAAGAGAACGAAGGATACAGAAAGTGAGAAAGTTAATAAAGAACCTGAAGACAAGGGGGCCGATTCTGCGAGCGATAAAGAAAGCGATGAAGATTGATCGGCGCCTGATATACGACCTTCGTCATCCTTCCAAAAAGAAGCAGACGAGAGTCTCAAATACCATATATAACTCTCAATGGCTTTACTAGATGGATTTTCTTCGATTGTCTCAGAATCGTTAGCTGAAAGGGATGGAATGGTGTGGGCGTTTAGGAGCCAGTGTGATGGGTAACTATGAATCGAGATAACTCTGCTTGCTGTAACGGGTGTACTCGTTGAATGGTGGAACTGTTAGTGATTTATCAGTCTAATTATATAGGTCGCCGTAGTTTACATCGTCCCTTAAGCAAGCCTTGGACATATACTAAGTTTTTCTTCAGCAAAGCGAATATCGGCATTTCGCAATAAACCTTATCTACCTGAGAAACTGCATGTTGATTTGGTATTCTGGCTCATTCAAGGCTCTCTTTAGAGTATGGATTTTCAGGTCTTTTCTACTCCTTAGGATACTCCTGGCATCTTAAGGATCCTTGGAGCGAATCTAAAAGGGTTCAAATTTTGATCAAGATTATTGCAATTAATCGATACACTCGGCTAAGGGATAAGTTTCTAGAAGGAAGGATTATGTTGTGGAGAAGCGCTTAATGGACGTATTTCTCGACGAGGGCATTTCTTTCTATTAATTACCACTTAGCTCCTAAGTCGCGAATAGTTACTTCGTAACCTTGGAACGTGCGACCCCAAGCACTGCTAAAGAATACAACAACGCCTCTTCCAGGCGACTCCATGCGCCTTATTAAAACCACGTAAGATATAAAATTAATCTCAGAATGTGGATGAAATAGTTGTATGCTTCGAGGTGAAAGACCTCGGTTTAAAACATGGCGGGGTTGGTATATGCAGGCGGCGAAACTAAAGCATCAAAGGTAAGCAACACTACTGAACGTTTTAATCTTTTTGCCTTTTACGCTAAGTTATGCATCTCCCGCATACTCCACTTTTCAAAAACGTGTTGTATGGAGAATCTAAATGCTAGCGTGTGGGGAGTCGCCGTTTCCCCGCCTCTTTACAGATTTGGAGTTGATGATGCAACTGCCGATCCCTTTTCCGCTGCTACTCCTCTCGCTTGCCACTTCGATTCTAAGTTTCTCTAAACTCATTTACTGGTGAATGAGCTGACGAGCATATCTAATTCCAATTAAGATATGTACCTCGGCATCTCCGCACAGAGGACTCCCTCCCGTCCCGCACTATTCGTGCTCCGCGGGACAACTCAGCACTACCCTTAAATAAACGGTCCACCATTAGCCGATCTTGGATGGACGCCCCATCATCTCCCCAACAGTGCGGCACATTCGTAAGCGGCGGTAGGACGTTTCAAGTCAAGCTTTCCCAAGACACCCACCGGCGGAGTGAAGCTTCCTCGGTATCCGAACGCCGTTACAACGACGATCCCCCATTATAGCCAGCCTTGCGGGGAAACTGAGTTCGGGGGTGGTTTGGAAAAAGCTAGAATGGCCTATACAACACCGTGCCGTCTTCTCCAATGGCTAGCAATGAGATGATATCTAATAGATCCACTTAAAGACGGAGACAATGCCGCGGCTAATCTGGGGCCCCATGGAGTGAGACACAATTGCGGAACTAGAGGATCCATACCAGTGAGAGCTGGGTTCCAATATCTGAGCTAGCCTTATATTTAACCCATTGCATTGTGTCGTCATGCCGTGGAAGAGTGCCGACTTTGGTTTTCCCTTTTGCATCTCTCTCGCAGCGTCTTGCTCTTAACCTTCCCTCTCTACACTTTTAAGCTTCTTGTAATATCCTCAGCTCTTTGTGCGATACAGACATTAGACTCCGTAGCAAGATGGCGCACGAAACCAACCACATTGAAAGGCTGCACACCCATGAAATGGAATTGGGTGCAACCGAAGCGGTGCAACGACATGTCTCAAGACATGTAGTTGAAAGCAAACCAGTATCACAGCGGAAGCTTGATTTTGAATATAGCCGACCGCGATGGCTGAGAGAAATGGCTGCCGAAGCTACAGGTGTATTCTTTTACGGTGAGCAAAACCGCCCTCTTTAACTCTTAGCAGAAACCCGCCGACGGGCAAAACCGAAAGCTAATAGCTGAACCCATAGTCTATCCGGGAATCGCATCTACTGCCACATTTTTAATCAATGATGCCAACCCAGCCTTCGGATCCCTTTTTCAGATCGGTTGGGCATACGCTATCGGCATCGCATTCGCTATCATCACCTGTGCTCCAACATCAGGTGGTCATTTTAATCCGGTATATCCGCCTCTTCCGAACCCCGGTCTAATCCCTGCCTCCCTCCAGCACACACGCACCTATACCCATCGTTTATGAGATGCTGAGAAACCCATATAGGCTATAACCATTTGTTTTGCTATTTGGCAAGGATTTCCATGGAAGAAAGTTCCGTATTATATCTTCGCACAGATATTCGGTGCTTTCGTGGCTGCTCTTATGCTGATGGGCCAGTATCATGAGCAAATTACCGCTTTTAAAGCCGCCTCCGTTGCAGCTGGAAAGGGTCTCGTTTACAACGGTGGTCCAGCTAGCATTCTTTGTACTTTTCCTGGCCCGAACCAAAACAACCTTGGATATCTGTTCCTAATCGAATTTTTCGTTGATAGTTTTATTGTAAGTTCTCCGCCTATCTTAAATTTGTCTCGTTCCTGCTCGAAAATTTGATACCCGCAGGTGCAAAAGCAGGCATTTATGTCGCCACTCCACCACAGCATGGCTAATTTACTCCATAGGGTATTGTAATTTGGGCTACTCTCGATCCTGCCAACCCGTTCATTTCCCCAGCCAGCGCCCCTTTCGTTATCGGCATGGTATACGCAATCATGGTTTGGGGTTTTGCCGATATCTCCATCAGCACCAACTTGGCTCGTGACCTTGGCACGCGTATCGTAGCCGCTATCTTCTTCGGTGGTGAGGCCTTCTCTTACAAGCACTACAGTTGGATCGCGATCCTAGTGAATGTCCCAGCTACAATATTTGCAACAGGATATTATGAGATATTGATGCGGGATAGCTTGAAGAAGATTGGTACGGGACATGCAGTGCATGCTGACGGAGAGGAAGGACTCTCAAGACATTTGAGCAAGACGGGGATTATGGAAAACGGAACAACGCAGCTGCTAAAGAATGGAGATAGCAGTGTGTAGACTAGAAAAAGTGCTTTGTGCTAAAAGAGACGGCAATTCGAGCTTCTAGGGAGACTTTGAGATATTATGCACTTGTAAATATGAGATTGTGGAGGTTTTATGAAGCTTCACTAGAGCGGTCACCAGAGTATGAAAACAGTGGAAACGATTCACCTGCAAGAATATCCTAGAGATCCCAAGGAATAACCTGGATTTTCGAAGGGCGAGGGCGTTCAATTTATTACTCTGTTTATCTAAAATTAGTTTACTCATCGCATGCGTGAACCTCGGCTTTGTAATATCCGAAAACTCACAGCATAAGGCAGATAACTAATCCCCTTGTTCACATGGGATGGTACAGATTACATCATCTACGCCTACCTAGGCGCCATGTGCATCGGAGGGCGCATGCTCCATAATCACTTTCTACACTCCTATCCTATCCGTGCCTTGCAGCACGCCAGTACCTCTAACGGTTAGCATATTCATTCAACTTCCTGCAACCTGCTAAGCGTAAATAGGCCTAAGATATTGAGATACGTACATTATAAAATATCTTACACTGATATATAAACATCTACTAAAAGGGAAACCATCCTTAAAAGACATAATCCCAAGTCCTCCTCCAAGGACCCCACTGATCATCCTCCTCGACCTCGGTCCCCTCAATAAACCGGCCAGAATCAAGATCAGCAGCCAGCGGATCGACAAAACCGCTGCGCGTGACAAGCTTATGCCCCAAGTATAGAACCGCAAACAAGATGAGACTAACATACGCAATGAAGAAATTGGTCGTGTTCCAAGGGATAAACGCAGTGAAGCCCTGCGTAAAGGTTATAATGACGCAGAACACGAATCCATACCACGCGAAATACGGCTGCCCCATAGCCTTATAGGGCAGGGTATCACGACTCACGCCGCGGGCCTTCAGAGCACGCATGAAGCAGAGGTGGCAAATGTTAATGCAGGACCAGGCGATGAAGCCGGCCACGCCGACGATGTTGAGGAGCCAGTTGAACACCTCGCCGCCGCTGTTGGACAGGTTCATGAAAGCGAGGAGGCCGAAGGCTGCGGTGAAGGCAACTGCGTAGTAGGGGACGCCGCGCTTTGAGGTCTTTTTGAAGAAGGCAGGGGCAAAGCCTTCCTCCGAGAGGCCAATGAGAATGCGGCTGCCGGAGTAGACGTTGCAGTTCGCAGCAGATAGGACAACAGTGAGCAGAACGGCGTTGATGAGGCCGGGGAGAACGGAGACGCCGGCGAGTTTGGCGGCGATGACCAGAGGTGAGGATGAAGCGTTGGAGGAGCTAGAGATAAGGTCTTCGTTGTCGTAAGGGACGAGGAGGCCGATGAAAAAGATTGTCAGGACGAAGAAGGAAAAAATGGTCCAGAAGGTCTTTCGGATGGCTGCAGGCATAGTCTTGCGAGGGTTGGTGCTCTCTCCGGCTCCAACTCCCACAAGCTCGGTGCCCTGGTACGCAAAGCCGGCTTGAATAAGGACAGCCCAGAAGCCGACAAACTTGGCTTTAGCACCGGTGGATTCTAGTAAATAGGGAGCAAACGCTCCCGGGCTTTTCCAGTAATGGAAGCCAATATAGCCTTGTCGACCGGCTCCAGCATCAACGCAAACCGCGAAAATCATAAAGCCCAACAGCGCGATAATTTTGATACTCGCGAACCAAAACTCAAATTCACCATATAAATCGACCAATAGGAAATTAGCGAGCGTAATGGGTGCCCAGAAGATAGCAACGAATATTCCGATGTTTAAATTTGTGTTCCAATACTGAATAATGAGTCCAGAAGCAGTAAGCTCAAGAGCATAAGTGATAGACCATGAGAACCAGTAAATCCAACCCATGGAAAACCCGAGACTAGGATCAACGAATCGCGCGGCGTATCGGGTGAAGGCACTGGCAATAGGAATGTATGTTGCCATTTCACTAAGAGATATCATGACGGAGTAGACCAGAGATCCAACGAAAGCGTATGCAATCAGAGCGCCGGCTGGACCGGCTCTGGAAATAGAACTGCCACTTGCAATGAAGATGCCTGTTCCAATAGTACCTCCTTCTCAGGATTAGCTGTTAATCTTTTATCCATTTGAGATATCGCTCACCAACAGCGATAAATTGAAGATGACGGCTCTTGAGATTCCTTTTGAGTTCATGAGTAGCCGGTGGCCCTTGTTTTTCAATATCACTAACGGATCGAGGAGGTGATCTCTCTAGAGTATTTTCCACGGTCTTCGTTGGGCCTGGGATCCTGATTTGGTGACTACGCTCGTGGTCATCCATAGTGATTATGAGAATTATCGACAGTTGCTATGAAGACTAGAGATTAAATATACTCCGGATTTCGGAACATAGAGAAGCTTCAATATAAATGAGCCTGTGGTGGGGATGTACGGAAAATTGATGTGCAGTCTCATGAGCGGAACTAAGATGCCTATAAATGCGCGTAGACAGAGCGCAAATACGCAAATGTAGTCAACACATCAACCATTGTGTTAGAGTTCTAGACAGGGTCCCACAAAAATACTGTGGGAAGGCTGCTACCCATTAAGCTCAGGCTTTGCGTCGGCGAGCAAAAAATTCTGCTTGGGGCGATAGTATCGCGAGCGGCCTGATGGGGCGTGAGCGGTTACCGACGGGTACGCCTGGCTTCATCTTGAAGGTACACTATACTGCAACTGGGCTCGGGCAAGGATACAAAGGCAGTCATGGGCGCTGTAGAGAGAGAAAATTCTGTTCTTCAGTATCGTAGTTACGGGCTACGGCTAGGAGGATACTCAGCGCCTCCTTCACGCTCGGTCACTCGCTACTGGCAGATTTTCGGCTTGGTGGCGTTTTAGCACGCCAGCACGGCTCCCCGTCCGTCACCACCATCGCCTCTTCATCCTATCTGCATGCAACGTTCCAGCATCACCGAAATACCGCTATTCCTTTCTCGTTGTCTAGGAGACTAATATCTATACAGGCACACTCCCATCGATAGAGGATAGAATATGTCGGCTTCCAATCCTAGTACCGTGCTTCGGACCCCTTAGCTTTCACAACTGCTATTAAGACATGCGCAACACTTAGATCGCGTTCCGTCTGGTTCATATTATGGAGTCTAGGCAAGAATTCGAGGCAATATTTACGATGCTATAACTGGAATGTGGTATAAATTAAGCTTCCCGACGAAGTCATTGGTATCACTATTACATGACCGCCAGACAAGAAACAGTGACGAGGCTAGCCATCACATCAATTCACGGAAGCACCATACCTAAACACACATCTGGGAGCACGAAGTACTGTTTATAAAGCTAATAACAGACATTTTTTTACCTAAGCAATTTGCACCTCGCTGACAAATCGTTGTATGCAGTGTCAGATACCTTGCACGCTTACTATCGCCTTCTTCCAATGAAGTTGTGCAAGTATTGATAAGGTGCGGCATGATGTGCTTATTCTTACAAGCTCAGATTGGCCGGACACAGTTTGTTCATGAAAAATGCCTACGAACTAGGACCGTCCTTTGCTCATCACCAACACGTCTTGCCACTGAACTCCAGTCTTTTTAAACTTCCCATAAACTTCCCACATTGCAGAAGCCAGACAAGTTCGGCGGAAATTCATCCAGTCACTGCGAGTCGGTTTCCTAAAAATTCGCAAATCTAGTGATCCATGCTCTAAGATATCCTATAACTATCTTCGCCACATATCAATTACCCACATCCAATGGGTTCGAAGATGCCTTATGACTTTATAGTTGTCGGAAGTAATATTTTTCGTTAATCTTAATATTTGTCATTGCTTACCACGTTACTCAGGCGGACCCGCTGGTGCTTGTTTAGCATCAAGACTCGCAAGCAGCAAACGACTGCCTAGTGTTTTGCTGTTGGAAGCCGGGGGGGTTAATTCTAATAAGAACATTCGGCTCTTAGCTGACCGATATGATACATTCGGATTGCAGGATCTTAATTGGGGTTACAAGACTGTGCCGCAGAAGAACTTGAATGGGAGACAGGTTGACTACTCCCGCGGTAAAGGCCTCGGAGGTTCTTCAGCCATCAACTTTGCCCTCTACACAGTTGGTCCCAGAGACGATTATGATGAGTGGGCGAGAATTGTTGGGGATAATGCTTTCAGTTGGCAAAATGCCCGTAAATGCTACGATAAACTCGAAACATACAGCATGAACCACCAAACTCACCTTAAAAAGTATTTGGACCCTTCGCCGCTCGCTCATGGAAGTGCCGGACCGCTCCCCATTTCATTTCCACAGACTTGGGAGAAAGGATTTTTCGAGCTGCTCGACGCTGCTGAGGCCTTTGGAATGCACCTCAACCCGGACACCAATTCAGGAGATCCCATCGGTATCGGAATTACGCCTTCTACCGCAGCAAACAGTACAAGAGTAACTGCCAGCTCTGTATTTCTTGAGAAAAGTCCAATCAACTTAACTATCATGACGGATTCTCCAGTGAGCAAAGTGTTATTCGACCGGAAACGAGCCATAGGAGTAATATCGAACGGGAGAATGTGTAAGATGACTTCATTTTCCCGAAATGCTTCCTTGGAGATATGCTCATTAAAAATTTTATGCAGATACTGTATCAAGAGAAGTAATCATCTCGGCTGGTGCAGTAAACACGCCTCAACTGCTTCTGCTTTCCGGTGTCGGCCCACAGGACGAGCTCGCAGTGCATGAAATAGAATGCGTCCATCATCTCCCGGGGGTTGGCAAGAACCTCCAGGATCGTTATATTGTACCCTTAATCGCTCAGCGGGTTGATGGGACCAATGATCGTGCTGCTCTACTCACCAATCCTTCCGCATTAACTGCAGCTCGTGAGCAATTTGACAAAGATGGAACCGGTCCACTAACTGTTATTTTCAATTCTCTCATCTTAGGTTGGGTAAGAAACAATCGTCTTTTCCAGAGCAATGAGTTCATGCTGCTTCCAACTGAGGTCCAGACGCATCTTCGTCGCCCCACTGTCCCGTCGTATGAAATAGGGACCTACACCCGAACAAACTCGCCTCTCGCAGACATATCCAAAGACTACCTGACTGTCTCCGTCATAGGAATGTCTGTTCAGTCAACTGGGACCATCACACTCGCTTCTGCCGATCCCAACGATGCTCCAGTTTGCGACCCGAACGCATTCTCTAGCCCCTTCGATCGTCTTAATGCTATCGAGGGAGTCAAGTATATCATGGATTTTATGAACTCGCCAGCCGTGGCTAAGGATATTATTCAGCCATTCAGTATGCCAGCAAGCACCTCCGATGAAGATATTTGGTTATTCATCCAGGAAAATAGCAAGACTTCATGGCACATGAGTTGTACGGCTAAGATGGGCAAGATAGATGACCCGACGGCATGCGTGGATAATGATTTTAAAGTTTTCGGTTTGAAGTCATTGAGGGTAGTTGACATGAGTGTCACGCCTTTCATTACAAACTGTCACGTCGTTGCAGTTGCTTACCTAGTTGGTGAGATAGCTGCGGAAAAAATTATTCAAGAGTATGGGTTAGACAACACGTCTGAGACAAAGGTTTGATCGAGCTTTCTTTTCTGGTACATGCTGGTTACAGCGTCATGGATTTCAAGGAATCATCAATATGATAACGGCTTATTCTCAATCCGAAAAGCCGTTATTCAGCCCCGTTTAACATGTTTCTTCAATTGGTAGTGCTGCATAATATCAACTCCTAGTTATAACAATGCAGAATCCAAGTTTCGCATATTTGCAATGTATCCCCAAATCAAACTAACATTCTATGAAATTCAATTCTAAGATCGATTAAAATCTACGTCTAGGTGAGTTGTACCCTAACTCTTTAGCGTCGCTACCTCGTTTGCAGTCCACGTAAACTCCCAGCCCTTAAAAAAGCTTGCAAACTCTATTATTGCTCATCAGGTGCGCGAAATTTTTCATCCCTGTCCACCTCCGCCTAAGAAATGCTTGTCTACGGAAACATACACTGTCTCCTAATATTGCGGTCTGCTGTCTTACCGTTTATACCATCTATGTCTCGAACTCACTTAGAAACGAAGCTTCAAATACCACCATTGCGAACAGAAGCGTTTGGTTGGAACCAGATTTATCCGCGTCGCTCTGGCCCTAGAGCAAACCATAAAAGGGCGCCCCAACGCTTACTGCAGCACACATATACAAGGGCAGGGCGCATGCCTTCCGCAGATCTTTACAAGCATGCCGTCCGCGGTCAAAGATTCGTGTGTCACATTTCACATGTCACAGCCGCTCTCCAAGAGCAGAAATATCTAACCTCAGCCGACTAAGCGCGCCGAGGCAGTGATTGTGGAAGATTAGGTGCGTGCATTAGTGCAGAGAGCGTTGTTCTCATATGTACATTTTACGGGCCTGAGAAGGGCCCGCATATAGCCCCGAAGAGAAGAACGGAAAAAAAGGCCCGGCCGCCGGAATCCCGCCTTATCCACTCCTAGCTTTCTATAACCACCCAGCCACCGCCACG
This sequence comes from Glonium stellatum, assembly GCA_001692915.1. Lineage (NCBI taxonomy): Eukaryota > Fungi > Ascomycota > Dothideomycetes > Gloniales > Gloniaceae > Glonium > Glonium stellatum. Next base: position 119 of record KV748700.1, on the reverse strand, counting down.
GAGGATGGACCGGAGGAAGAGCAAGCGCGGGAAGGGCCTAGTCACCGCTAGTGAAGATCTTGTTGACGCAGCAGATCAGATCTAGCGGCATGGATTAGCGTCCTCTACCCCCCCCCCCC